>JADBJO010003779.1:0-35000 GCA_016801955.1 Conus betulinus
AATGTCATGCAAACATTAAAATATTTGATAGTTCAAAGTTTGCTCAGCTTTGAACTGTTAGCCATTAAAGTTTACATCCATTTAATGAATATACGATATGCTCATTTCAGTTTCTAAGGCAATCACAGCTTATGAAATGATGCTGGAAGATATTCATGGATACAAAGGAATACTTGAGAGTTGTACTTTCCCTGCCTTTGGAAAACACTGCGCAAAGTATTTCCTGTTTTCTGTGGCAACCTTTTTTTTCAGCCTATTTTAGGAAGTTGATCTTGATCTTTTTTTAGTTCTCCCTCTCTTCGACACTGTAGATATATTAATTTTGTTTCTTAGCATGAAGACAATGTAGATTTAGGTACTGGTCATCAGCAAGCTGCCCCCCTCCCCCTTCCCTGCCTGCCTGCTTCTACTTGTATAGCAGTTCTGATGAATACAAGATAGTGCATTTGTTGTGTCCTTTTGAAAAAAACCACCACCAACAAAAAGAAATCAGATGCACTAAAAGAAATGAGTATTGTCCCAATAATGTATGATACAACGTCAAGATTTTACTGCCCTCATTTGCAACTTTTAAAATTGAAAAAGAGCTAATCTGTGTGCACCCATTTGCAGAAAACATTTTACAGAGCGCCGAACCATCCCGCTTTCGGTGGAATTTATCATGCTCAAACGTGCTTCATTTCACTTGACATAAAAAAAAAAAAATTTGCCTGTGAAAAAAGTTTGTTCGTTTGAGCACCTGCTATTCATATAGCCAAAGGGTTGTTTGGAAATTTACTTCTGGTTCAGCTTCTTCCACCGCCATCATGTCAAAACGAGCCGCTGGAACAATTTACCACAAGGCAGAAAAGAAGTAAAAGAAATTGATATAGAAGAGCTGATTCACAGTGCTTTCTGCTGTCATGATGGGAGTGCTGATGATCCCAGTCCGCTGTTCAGCCGCTGAAAGTGTTCAGCCTTGTTAGGAAGAACCTTACAGATTTTCGTCCCTCCTTGGGTCAAGACACTGCAGAGGCACTGATGATTCTGAAGTGCAAAAATAACCCAAGTCATAAGATGAAGCTTAGTAACAATGTGCATAAAAAATGTAAAAGAGCAACAGTGTATTGGCCGAGACATTGATTCTCTGAAAGCATTTGACAAAAGGAAAGAAATTAAAGCACCTGGAATGATGTTGTTCTTTTGTTTTGAGTGCTAATAGCATATGCATTCCTCTAAACTGTAAGAAATTCCTCTCAACTTTCAAAAACATTCCTCTCAAAGTCTCTGCAGAGGTTGGCTGCTCCGATAACAGAACAGCATGAAGATTTTACACACTTGGACAAACATGCACAGCACACTGAGGATTGGGATAGGACAGGAAATAGAAGATCCCGTTTAGGTGGGAGGGGAGGAGAGGAAGGAGAGCAGTGCAAGGGGAGTAGGATGTGTGTGTGCGATAGAATTGCTAAAAGTGTTGAAGTTCATTTTTCTCTGATCTTCAGCTGTCTATCGGACAGCTTCCCATGCATTGTAAGTGCACATGGGTTAACTCGTGCTCCACCTATTTCCAATATTGCCTTCTGAAATTTATTTCGTGTTCAGTATTGCCTTCTGTAATTTATTATCCATCAAGCGTGAGTGCCAGTATTCATATCAAACTGGTCATATAAAATATGGAGGAGAATCCGTGTACAAGCACAAGGAATCAGTGTGTGAATGCAGACTAACAAATGGTTCTCCGTGTCTACAGTCTATCCACCCTCCCCTACATCCATGCAACTTTCCGTAAGCAGGTGGGAGGGAGGGGGGATTTTCAGTATAAATCATTCCCCTATACTTGGTTCCTGTCACTTGTGTGTGTGTGTGTGTGTGCGTGTGTTTTTGCGTGCGCATGCTTGCTTCCTTAGCAATGACTGTTTTCCTGCTTTTGTGTACCATTCTCCACTCTTTGTTCTGGAGACTGTTACAAGTTTTTTTGGTCACAATTTATGATATGCCAGGAAATCGTGATCTGACTTGGATAGTGGAACTGTACACACTGTTTCGGATGGACAGCAACTGCTGTTCATTCTTCAGAGTTTTTCTTTTGTAATTAAATTTTAATTTACAAGAAATAAAGCAGAACAGCCGGCACTCTCAGAACGGCCCAAGGTTTACCCGCCTTAGGATGCAGGAAGCTCACCATTGGTGTTATTCATGGTTTTTGTTGTTTGTTGCATTTCCAACCTTAATTTAGGATGGGACTTGCTTTCCCCAATGTTGACAGCCTTTTAAAAAACCAATCCTGTGTCAACAGAGCCATGATTGTATAAACCTCCTTTAACCCCCCCCCATGTAAGAAGTAGATGCACAGTATTCTGGTGGGAACATGGAAATGGGCTGTGGCAAATCAACAGCAGGTATTTCAGGGCAGTGGAATATAGAGTGGTGGAAGGCAACAAAAGAATAGAAGTCTTCCAGAGAGGGAAGTGGGGGAGGTAAGTGGGGAAGAGCTGATGGTGAAGGGTACAGGGGTTTTTGGAACACACATACAGCACAAACACCTCACAGTGCATTTTTTAAAAGTATAAGGTAAAACCAAGTCATAGCATGTTTGCAAAACATCTATTCTTCTGCTGGATTTGAAGACGAACTTGGGCTTGTGTTACACTGTTCATACTGCAGACTTTTTAGTTTAGTCCTCATATTTGACCTAGTAGTAGTTGTGTTGTTTATAAAGCAAACTTCTTTCCGTTCTTGTCTCGACTCTTCTGTAGAATTTCAAAAATGTCCCCTAACTTTGAACAGGAATTAAAAGCAAACTCATTTGAGTCAATGCGTTTCGTCTTTTTTTCCCCCCTCATTCATTCATGTAGTGCATATGTGTCCTCTCCTTGGGTGTTGTACATCCGCTCGTTTTGATTTTCAGTGATTCTGGGCCTGGTTTGGTACATGGTTATAGTCGATTGCTGCTGTAATATTGTACAAGTCTCATGGCTTCATTTGCTCTCTCCTTATTTCCCCTCCATTCTATGCATGCACATCACTGAAGAGGACTTCAGAAACATTGAATTCATGTGTCCCAGTCATCTCCATGAGTTTGTGTCATCTTTTTTTTTTTTTTTGCTTGCCACCCCCATCCTTGTAACTGCCATGGTGTAGTTTGACCATAGTGTCCTAGTACGCAGAGATGTATTTGTAACTTTTACATATTGCTATCTTATAAAATGACAAATATATTCAGTTAAATGCAACACTGCTTCCGTTTTGGTGTGAGAGCGTTTGTGTGAATGGTTATTCGTTTTATTGTGACCTCTTTGTTTTGTGGAAATTATAGTAGGTTTTTTTTTTTTTTTTTTTAAATTTTTTTTTTTTTTAATGGCAATGGTTAAAAAAAAACAGAAAAAAATCTTTCTTCTGATTATATGACTATAAACAAAATACAGATTAATTCCACACTTGCTACCTCTTTCAGACCCTGTTACCCTCCCGATTTGAGCGGGAGGACTCCCGATTTTCAGTGGTATCTCCCGATCTCCCGCCGACTGCGTTGATTTCCCGATTTTTGACTCGCGCGTCGAGCCATTTCGAAAAAAGCCCTGTTTTCGCTAGTTTTCGGTATTTAACATGAAAGAAAGAGACCAACTTCGAGGTTTTATAACGGCGCGTCTGATTGGCTGATGGATAGCAGCATCCAGTGAGGCCGTCGTTTGGTTACTACTATGCGAGCACTTGACAGTAGCCATTTTCCTTTCACTCGCTTCGACGAATTAGTTGGTTTGTTCAACACAATGGCTTCAAAAAGCCGCGCTCATGAGACTGATGATGAAGGATCATCAAAGTCGACAAAGGATGTGCCACCTGTGAAGAAAAAGAAGTACCTATCTCACTGGAGATCTGATTTCAGCAAAACATTTCCCGAGTTGAGGCCTTCTCGCGTGGGAACAACTTCAGCCCATTGCACTGTTTGCAATTCTGACTTTCAAATCAAGTTTGGCGGCTTTAATGACTGCAAAAAAACATGTGAACAGTAACAGTCACACAGCGAAGAAGGCAGCGGTGGCTGGAACTCTGACATCGATGTTGTTGGAAAGGTCGACTTTCGTCCGCCAACGATCTACAATTACAGATCACGAAAGCAGGAGGAGTGATGTGTGGTGTGACCAGACAGACAGAGTAGACTGGCTGTGGCACCAGCTTGGCAAGAGGCATCCTGCAGTCCAGAAGCTATCATGTGTTATGAAGGGGATTCTAACCATCCCCCACTCTTCTGCTGCCTGCGAGAGAGTATTGTCTATGGTCAGGAAGACATCTACAGAACAGAGGTCTTCATTATTGCAAGAAACCACAGAAGCTTTGCTGGTTCTCAAAGCAAAGCCAGGGAATGCTTCTGATATTGAATATTGTGAAAAGGACCTTCAAGCTCAGAAAAGTGCTTATTACAAATCTTTGAATCAATAGTTGCATAGCTGATAGTTTCAGAAGTACCAGTGGGCTTAGTGGAACTTTTTTTTTTAAGAATTAATTAATCTTCCCATTTTTATTTTAATCTTGTGTTTTTGTGATCCTGATTTTACTCACTCATTACAGTCTGCTAGTGGGTGCAAAACTATGTGGAAATATCTGCTTGATGTATTGTGGGCATACAAAGATATGAGAGATCACATATGGGAACATAGTTGTGCTGGATGGTGTACTATGAACAGACAGTTTTTTTGTGTGTGATCACTGAAGTGAAGCTACTGATAATTGTGAAGATTTCTGCTAGATACTATGGACAGAAAAGCTGGGTGCACAAGTCGAGGATTAATATGACAATGAAAGTGCCTGGACATCGCTTTAAATTTGGCAAATAAGAAGGTATGTCGTGTTCAGTAAGAGTACTGTCCAGAGTATTTAAGTTTTTAGAAAGGTCTTTACGTCAGTAATACAGTAAGAAAGGTATCCAGAGATAGAATGCTGTTCATCAATTGGGTCATACTATCATAGGCACATTATCTTAGAGCTGCTGTTTAATGCATTACGAAAAATACTTAACGATTGGGATCTCCCTACTTGAACAAAAATCTCCCTATTTTTGGACCCAAATCTCCCTCCTGACTTGTAAGAGGGTAAACAGGTCTGCTCTTTGCAAAACTGTCAAAGACTTTAATTCAAAAAACAAAAAAAAGTTTATTTCTAAAAGGAAAAAAAGTATACATATTTCACCAAAACAATGTAGATGGTATTAACACGTTTTCTGCATATTTCCAACTCAACGAAAAAGTTCCTTTTCATGCATGAATGACACGCACCAGTCCCAGACCATAACCCCGACTCAAAACATGTACACAAAGTATGTTATCTGATTAAGACAAATATATTTTACAACTGTATATGATAGCAATGGCAAATGCTGAGACAACATTAGGAACACCGAGTCCTAGAATAGAAGCATAATGTGAGCAACAACAACAACAAAAAGGAAAAAAAGAAACAAAGGTATGCCCTCTTTGCAATTTTATTGCTACTCCATTCTTCGGTTTTATTTCTTTGTCACCACTGCAGCTTTGAAAACAAGGGAAAAAAAAAAAAAAAAAAAATCCCCTCTAACATAGTAACCAAAGTCTGAAAAAAAGGGCAATACTTGATTCCTACTATCTTCACTCCAGAAAATTCCCTTGGAGAAGAATCCCATCAATTTCTAGAAATATCACGCAATAAAGTGTATGGCAATAACTCCCACTTCACAACTGCCCATTTCACCAGTCAAACTCACAATTTCCCTTTTTTTCATTTTTTGTCTTTGTCTTTCTCCCACCCATAACACTGCAATTCACTGGTTACGGTTCAAGCTGCCCCATATAGGCACACAGTGGCGGAGGAATGTAGCATCTATCGCTGGACGGGCATGGCAGTGGCCGAGCCAGTAGACAGCTGAGCGTCCTCCCCTCGCCACATCTGAGTCACCGTCTTCACTTGAGTGTAGAACTGGATGCCCTGTAACACACACACCACAACCTTGTCAGTACACACACTGATGAAGCGATGATGCAAATGTAGTTAATGCTAATCACTGTGTCACCCTATAATTGAGGCTCTCAATGAAGAAATGCAAAAAAACAAAAAAGATATGAACTCATGAGGGGGAGGGAGGTGCAGTAAGCCTGGTACCTCCCCTTAGCTCCACACCAGCTTTCCGCCATCTGAAAAAGATTAAAACTTGTTTAACTGATTTTATGCCCATCTTGTGCAGAATTTGAGAAGGTTAGTGGTAGCTCATTCTTCGTTTTCATTGTCCTGAATGTTGTTCATCTTACCTGAAGAAGACCTAAGAGGTCGAAACGTATCATGTTTTGTCTTGTAATTTGTCCGTGATATCCGGATGAGTTACTTAAAATTACTTTTAAAATTGGTTTCATTTTCCACCCGCAGTCACCTTACTTTGAAACCAACGTGTTTAAAATAGTTCAAGGGATATATTGTCCACCTGCATACACGTGATGTCAGAGCATCAGACTATTTTGATTCAAACCGGAGATTAAATGGTGAGTGTCCACTCACACAGTCAAAATTCGCTTGCCTGTTTGGTAATGGGGATTAAAAACAAATTTTTTGGTTTGCATGTTTTATATGTTTGTATTCTGGCTTGTTTTCAATGACCATACAGTCTTTTTCCAGTCTCCTGTTTAACTTTTTGAACATTCTAATTTCGTATGAATCTGTTTTTGTTAAGTGAATGAAAGTGAAATGTTCAGTGAACCTAATTTCCCATGGGTTTATCACTAGAACAGAAAGGAAACTTTAACTGTGCATGTCCTCATGTGACTACTGCCCTGCGTGAACACGAGTCTTGTAGGTAGTGTCCCATGTATGTTGGATTAGAAGGCACTAGTGAACACCACCAGAAAGACTTGGCAGCAGTGCAGTGTCTCTCCTGTGAGTCGCCTCTTGACAATGACTGCTCCGTATGGATTGCTGGTACTGGGGCTGCGGTAGGCTGGACTAGGCTGTGGCTATGAATGGGGTGTCGGAATGAGCGGCGTGGTGCACTGCCACAGAGCTGGCACAGAAGATGGGACCAAAAAAAAATAAAATCTACATACCACAGTCCACATGTCAAAGTTAATCTTTTATAAACATTCTCCATGTCACAATTCATCTTTGATGAACATTCTCCATATCACAGCCCAATTTCATAAACACTGTACACAATCCTGGTAAATGGGCGATGATACAGAACACCGACAGTTCAGGTTTTCAGAATATCCAAGTGATAGATGTACCAGACTCCCATTCCTAGGGCCTGTGAGGTTAGTGGTTCAAGTCTCAGCAACACCTGGAGATGTTTTCACCATTTCCTTGATCGAAATAAGTGTAGATCAGATAATGCCACAATCATACTCCATAAAGGTGCACATGCAGAAGGCAAAATATGCATTGTTGAAAGATCCTCATCACCATTTAGTAAGTGAAGGAAAAGATGTAATTTGGTGACCTCAATTCTAACATGACTTAAGATTGAAAAGAAGAAGAGAGAGAACAACAGTATCAAAAAAAAAAAAAAAAAGGAAAGACAAAAAGTTTCCCGTTGATGGATGCTCTGTTTGAAAATCCTACAGAATGCTCGAGTGGATGTTGCAGGCTGGGATAGTTTACTTACTGGAAAATCACTGAAGAGACATTTGAAAAAAAGGTAAACAATGTTTAAGCACAAATCAAACAAAAATGAGGAGGTTACCAACATCCAGGACTGAAAATGATTAGGCAGAACACAAAGGAAGAAAGTGGTATGTTGGAAGAAGATGATGTACCAATCCAAGGGGATGCAGGGTAGGGGCAACAGAAAATTTTGTGTGTGGGAAGCCAAGGGCGAGAGGCAGTAGGTTCATTAACCTTTAGTACGCCATATTACCCCTTCAGGTATGGTGGATAGTTAGTGCCTCTTTCAAAGCCAGGACTGCCATTTGGGAACACTGGTCACATTCAACGCCATGATTGCCATTTGGGAACACTGGTTACGTACCTTTAGAAAAAAAAATTCTACATAGAAGAAGAAAAAAAAAAAACATACTCTTTCTGTATCAGCCATTATCTTTTGTTTTCAGAGAGTATATTCTTCTCACTCTGAATTCAATCTAAATTTTTTGATAAATCACTGTTTTGTGTTTGGTTGGGTTTTCTTTTTTCTTTTCTTTCTTCTTCTTCTTCTATATGTGTGTGTGTGTGTGTGTGTGTGTGTGTGTGTGTCAAATTCTCTTGCAATTAAGACTTCATGATTTGTTGGAATTCCTTGGCAGTCTTTACAAAGTAAGTATCCACTGGCCATTTTCTTTTTACATGACTTGGTGTTCTTGGACAGTCCAGGGAACCACAATCCGCTGTACTGAGAATATTTGACAATTTTTCTGGTTTATATTATTTCATTTTTCTTTTTCTAATGGCAAAAAAACACGAACATTTCCAATGACTGAATTTCCCTATTAATGACTGAAGCCTTCAGTCCTGAATATTACAGAGTTAAAAAAAAAAAAAAAAAAAAAAAAAGGGAAAAAAAAGAAGAAAATCCCCATGTCTCTACACCAACCTGCTTGCCATAGAGTTGGTATCCCCGCGGAATGAGCCTCGTGACCCAGTGAAGGAGAACATGGGCAGGGGCACAGGGATGGGCACGTTGATCCCCACCTGACCCACATCACACTCCATGGCGTACTTGCGCGCCGTGGCCCCGTTGGTGGTGAAGATGGCGGTGCCGTTGCCGTAGGGGTTGGAGTTGACGATCTGGATGGCCTCCTCAAGAGTTTCCACCTCCATGCTGACCAGGACAGGGCCAAAGATCTCCTCTGTGTAGCACTTCATCTTGGGCTGAAACAGACAACACATATCCATGTAGCACTTCATCTTGGGCAGAAACAGACAACACATATCTGTGCAGCAGCTCACCTTGGGCTGAAAACAAACAACGCATCTCTGTGTAGCACTTCATCTTGGGCTGAAACAGACAACACATATCCGTGTAGCACTTCATCTTGGGCTGCAACAGACAGCACATATCTGTGCAGCAACTCACCTTGGGCTGAAAACAAACAACATATCTCTGTAGCACTTCATCTTGGGCTGAAACAGACAACATATCTCTGTGGAGCACTTCATCTTGGGCTAAAACAGATAACACATCTCTGGTAGCAATTCATCTTGGGCTGAAAACAAACAACACATCTCTGTGTAAACACTTCATCTTGGGCTGAAACAAAAACACATCTGTGTGTAGCACTTAATCTTGGCCTGAAACAGACAACACATCTCTGTGTAGCATTTCATCTTGGGCTGAAACAGACAACACATCTCCGGGTAACACTTCATCTTGGGCTGAAACAAACAACACATCTCTGTGTAGCACTTCATCTTGGACTGAAACAAACAACACATCTCTGTGTAGCACTTCATCTTGGGCTGAAACAAACGACAGATCTGTGTGTAGCACTTCATCTTGGGCTGAAACGGACAACACATCTCTGTGTAGCACTTCACCTTGTTGCTGAAACAGACAACACCTCTGTGTGTAGCACTTCATCTTGGGCTGAAACAAAAAACACATCTCTGTGTAACACTTCATTTTGGGCTGAAATAATCAACACATCTCTGTGTAGGACTTATCTCAAACACACACCTGTTTCAGCTGCAACTTGTTTCAGCTCTCTAGTCTGTCTGATACAAGTTTTTTCTCCCAACATTTCCATCTCTGTATACACACACAAACCTACAGTTTCCTGAAATGACAAACTCGGTGCGTAAGGACAATTAGGTTTGGAAGTTTCATCTGTGCAAATCTCACATTCGTTCAATACTTTTTCATAAAAATATTTCACACAAAAAAATGTTGCTGATGGCAACCCTAACGGTGGCAAGCAGGGTTCGCAATCGTGGGGAGCCCTCCCCTATCAATGACTGTCACTTCCCAAGTTTTACTCCTTAGTGGAAGACTTGGGATGAATCGCAGTAGTAATTTTACTCCTGAAATGGGCCTGGAAGGTTCCAGACGACACAAACCAGGGATGCACAGGTACAAAAAGTGGTCACGAAAGAGCTGCGTGTCATAATACAAAATTTCTGTCCGTGTCAGTAGTTAGTGCGTGGAATGCCTTGGGGATTGTCAATATATGGGTATATCAGCACCTTCTTGTGGGGCTATCCAATCAAGCTGCCTTCGCAAGTGAGCAATTATTGTCATCAGTAGAGGGCCCAGCTTCCTGTTAATGTTGGATGAGAACAGTCACCACTGTGCCAAACTCATTCAACAGCAGTGCAGTGTCTCTTCTTGGGACTGCCCCATCACTCCTGGTATGAATCATTCGTCCACTGCCACTACACAGCCTGTAGCTGGATGAGGCTGGGGTGTTGCTGTGTACTGTGGAGCCAGTATGTGCGCTGTGGGAGTAAGGCCAGTGAGAACAAATGAAAGGCAGTCTGAAGGAAAGGTGTGAGTGTTGATGTGAACAAGACCATTCTTCTATTTGTATGTAAAGAACGTCACACTTGACAAACCAGCTTCTCTCAACTCATAAAGCAAAACTCATTTCCAAACTTTAGTCGCAAGCAAACCCACGATAACTTACGTCGACTTGATGCAGAATGGTGGGGCCCACAAAGTTGCCTTTCTCGTAGCCAGGGACCTTGATGTCACGGCCGTCCAGCAACAGCTCAGCCCCGGCGTCCACACCTGCCTGCACCAGGTCGCACACCCTCTTCTTGGACTCTGGGGAGATCAGGGGGCCCAGGTCCGCGCCTTTCTCCGTACCTGTGACACACACACATAGACTTCATCTGATCAACAGCTGCTACTCTGCGTCTACTGCTGGCCCCCCCCCCCCCCCCCCCCCCCCCCCCCCCCCCCCCCCAAGAAAGGGAATGGAACAAGAGGGAGGGGGACTGTAATATCACATGCCCTCATAAGCACCTATCATGCCGGAAGAAAAACCTGGTAACTAAAAGGATGGCGTAGGGTGAGAGGTACTGGTTGATTAAAAGAATGGGGTTACCTTACACTCACGTCAAAACCGATAACTAGAAGGATGGACGGGGGTGGGGATGGGGGCCCAATTACCTACTCTTCTTCAATCTTCCCCTATCTTTATTTCCCCCTATTCCATTTCTCATAAAAATCCAATGTTCAGTCAGGTTTTCTGCGGGGGCGGGGGAAAAAAGTTTTCACATCTTTCTAAATAGACATAACGAAAGGAGTTGTGATTTATGTTTTCCTATTATCCTGTCACATCAGGTCCAAACCAGTGTCACTCTCTTAAATCTTGTTCATTTCCTCCAAGTCTGAAACCATCAAAAAATGTCACTTCATTGCTTTAACAATCTCCAGTGATTCTTCTCCAGAACTCCATGTTGTCCAGTTGATCCCTCTTGGTGATAACGCCATTTTCTTGTCAAACTGAAGAAAAAGCAATACCCCACTAAAAGGACCAAACTGAATTCTTCTGTGGGAGCAAAAAAACAGAAACAGCAAGACACTAATCATCATTCTGCCAAATAGGAAGCTAAAAAAAAAGGTGAAAATACTGGACAACAGGTTTAGGTGAAAATATTGGATAACACGTTTCACAGCCGAAATCGGGCATTGCAGAGAACTATGGTGTCGTTCATGGCTACTCTTGAGTGTTCTGGTAGACAGCAGCAGAATAAAGGGATGCATTCTTTCATAGATTTCACACCACGAGGAAAAAAGCAAAAAGCAGGTTACCCCTAAGTAACAATCAAAGCAGCAGACTCTCCAGCACACTTGCCTGCAGAGACTTTGAGGGCTTTGGCACGCTCCACCAGCTCAGGAATCCATTTCCTGGACTCCCCCCACAAAGATAGCCGTCGACAGAGCCATACACCTCTGGCCTGCAGCACCAAACGCTGCCCCAACCAGCTGTCATGACACAAAAAGAAAAAAAAAAAAAAAAAAGGAAAATGGTGAACAGATTAACCAATGAATATGAATTAAGCAAAAGTATTGATTGATTTTTGTTGTTTTGTGTTAATGAACTAAACTGCTTAACATATCTGCTTCAGTGGTTTTCTGAAACAATGTCTACAAACCGTTATCAAAAGGATCAACAACAATCTGGTAAACCTTACAAATACATTCCAGATCAACCCATTACCTCAGAATCTATAAAAACATTATTATCTTAAACACAGACCCCAAATGCACAAGGCTAGGTCACTGTGAAGAATCTGATACGATTAACAATGACTTTAGGCACCGCAGTTGTGATACCTGAAACTGAAAGGCTAGCTGGTGATGTGGGTGTGTGCTTAAGTGCATGCATACACAATCATATCACACACATCGACAATCTTTCACACACTAATGATGGTCTCTTTAGATCTACATATAATAATTAATGTGCGTATTAAATCAATTTTAGCATATGATAAATAGCACATCAAACAGACTGACTGTCAGTGTCCAAACAAACTTCACTTTTGTATGACAGAAGGAAAGTTTCAACCTAAGGAAAACTAATAAATGGACCATATCACATGAAAGCCATTCTCTAATGGAATGAAATGCTCATATCAATCAACAAGCAGCACTGATGCACTACTGTTCTTTTGTTGTTTTTTCACACACACCTTTCCTCCAAAGGTTGTCTCTGGTAACTACATATCAAAGGTGATACTGCAAAAAGTGTGCACCTTTAATCCTGGCGACTTGAGTTACACACATACAAAACCACAGAGCAACTGCTGATCTAATATCAACTATGGCTATAGGAAATAAAAGGACTGAGCAGCATGCCCTCAATCTGCTGTCTGACCTGTGTGAGAGTGCTCTCCTTGTTGGCATCGGGCATAATGACCCCATGGTTCTTGGCACCCTGTCACACAGCCAGGAAGGACATCATTCAGTGCTGCCGCTGGCACAACTACTGAACAACCCCGCGATTGTCATCACAACACATGGCACAACTACTCAACAACCCTGCACTGTCATCACAACACATGGCACAAATACTCAACAACCCTGCACTGTCATCAATCACAACACATGGCACAACTACTCAACAACCCTGCACTGTCATCAATCACAACACATGGCACAGCTACTCAACAACCCCGCACTCTCTGAGGTGGAAGAATGTAAGTTCACCACCCCTTCTTTCTGGCATGACCTGCCTGAATACTTCCCGACTTCACACTGCTACTAAGCAATGACTCCTACACATGCACTAAGCCCATCGATACATAAAAAGAAGTGTTAATTGCAAAAACAATAATCAACCAACATAGACCAAACAAATCAGATCTAACAAACAGTTGTACAAAAACAGTTATAAACATATTAAGCTCACTTATGACAGTCTTCATGATGCTGAATAGAGGAACATTTGCATGAAGACTGACATAAAAATCAACATTTCTGTAAATACAAAGGTGCTTTTCAATTTTTTTAAATGATGTTGGGAAGGTGCAGAAAACTAAACGGTGGAACTCGCAGCCAATTTCACAAACACTGTATGATTACAATGTCAACTCTATTAAAGCCCAGCTAAGCACAGAAAGCCTTGTAGGCATTCTGATTACGTCCATAAAGTCACCTCTGTCCAATGAAAACAAGAGATAAAACAAATCAGTATAAACAACAATGCATAACATAGTAGTGTAGCCATTAGTATCTACTTTAAAGGCAGATTATCTCATCCAGTCTTGTCGGAAGCGGGTTTCTGACACTGTTCACATTGCTTGAAAGTGTGTTGACGAATACTTCCGACAGAGTTTGTGACGATTTTTAAATCATACCGCCTTTTATTAAAAGGCTATAAATCTCGTTACGGGGACAGCTTAAGGCCCTTTTTTTGCAGCTGCTTCCCTTAGACCGTTCTTTGTGTATTCTTAAGTAGTTTTACACAGATTTGAATTGTCCTACTTTCAGTTCCCGCAATCACGCGATTTGAACACGATCACACAATTCTGAGTGGATCAAGCATTTTGTGGTCAAATTATTGTGTTTTATGCAGTTGTTATAAATATACTACTCTCTGTTGGTCAGACCAAGTGCTCAGAAGTGTAACTGAACTTGTGTGGGAGGATAGAGAGTATGAAGAAGTGGATTACAGTGTGCACAAAAGTTTTTGTTTTTCTGCAAATGTGTATCATTTTGGATTACTTACATCATGTGAAACTGTGTGCATTCCTCACTAAAGGTAAGCATTTTTGATAAATATATTGTTTCTTGTACCCAAAGACGTGTGCTTCAAGCTCCTAGGTGAAGTGCTTGATTTTTTTTTTTTTTTTTAAATTGAAAAAAATCATGTGATCTGGGGGACAAACTGGTCATTTTGGCTGTGACTTGATTGAGTTAAACAAGGTCATGCCAATAGCATCAGCTGTTTGTCTTGGTTTGTACTAGTCAATTTAAAAGAGAGCCTACCTGCCTCCTGGTTTGCCTGTGATGACCACTTTGGTCAGCAAACAGGCAAGTGTTTTATCTTTGATGCAAGATCTGCAGTGCAACATAAGGTCTACAGTACGTAAGGAAAGGCCTATTGACTTCCAAGCAAAATTCTGCTCAACCCAAGAGAAACTTTCAGTGAAAAGATGCGATCAATTCATTCACGAACACATCAATCTCACATACTTCTATACGACCACGAACATACACTAGAACACCAGCATAATTATCTCCTTTTTTCACTTTACTTCCCAAGTTCAAGCTGCTCGAACACTCCCACTTCAAGCCTAGCAAGAATCAGACACACATATGACATATCTTTGTTTTCCCAGTCAACATACTCATACGATTAACCCTTTACACGAACATACACTCGAACACCAGCATAATTCTCCTTTTTCACTTTAACTCTTCCCCTCAAGCTGCTCGAACACTCCCAAGAAATCCTCCTTTTTTCACTTCAAGCCTAGCTGAACACTCCCAAGAACTTCAAACAAGAATCAGACAACACACTTTGTATGACATATCTTTGTTTCCCAGTCAACATACTCATGTTGTTCTAACATTATCTACCCTTTACATTGTGCTAAAAGAAATGCAGACAGAAGCTGAGAAGAAAGGTACATACCATGTTGGCCTGAACTCTCTTCCCATTTTTGGAACCTCTCTCGTAGATGTACTGACCCTGAATGTAACAGTTGGACAACACACGTGACACATCTCTTCAAGCACAGGAACTATAATACCCCATTCCCCACACTGATGATCCATTTTCTCATAAATTTATTTAAAATCAACTGTGCCAGCACAACGCATTGAAGCATACATGAAAACTTACAAAAGAGGCAACAGCAGACGTGGACCTGAAGGATCAAAGGCCAGAACATTTGTGAATGGTAAAAAGATTAGTGCACATTTCTTACCATCCTAACCCCTGAACCCAACACACACACCCGAAATCAATTTCTACATTGGATCAAACCTGTATGCTAATGCATTCTGTATATTTTTATGAGCAGCCGAGGAGCAGAGGTTCAACTGACATTATTTCTGCACCAACACAAAAATACCTGTGGGAGGTGACACATGTCACAGCTGTCTCCAGTACTCACTTCTGAAATACCCACCAGTTCTACTACCACGACAGAGATTCCATTTTTCCAATGTATACTTCTCCACAACACTGGCCAATAACACACGGCAAGACATGTTGACAGGGATCGCACTTTTTTTTCTCCGCCGTTTTCCTCGATACTTCTGGGAATAAACTCCCAACATCTTTCTGTAGTTCAAACTCTCTGTCTTTCTTCAAGCCATTTCTTAAAACAACCCTCTTCACCTCTCAATTGCAGTTCTTTATTCCCCTTCCCTTGACCATCAAATTGATTCTGCGATTAGTGTGTGTGTGTGTGTGTGTGTGTGTGCGTGTGTGCGCGCGCGCGTGTGCGCATGTGTGTGCGCGCATGCTGTTGTGTCCATTGTTGCGTGACAGTGTGTGTGTGATCATGTGGGGTGTGTGTGTGTGTGTGTGTGTGTGTGTGTGTGTGCACGCGCGCGTGTGCATGGGTGGGTGGGCGTCAATATGCACCCTTGTTTGTAGATGCATGGTACTTACTGCAATATTCATCTTTTTATTGGTTTCATTAATATTTTCTGTAACTTTTTATGCATTTGCAAGCGCTTAGGGCTTATGATGTAAGATTAAGCACCATAAATAATCATTACTATTATCATTATTATTCCCAGCAGCATCCATCAACTCCCACTGCCATCTGGTTCTTCAAGCCAACTGCCTTGAACTGTTTTTTTTCTCCCCCACCTCTGATGGTTCATCATTTTGGCAAGATTACTCCTGATCACTTCCGGTATTTCATTATTGTGTGCGTGTGGAAGAAAAGCAATTTATTCGGCAACTTTGGTCTTTTTCCTCTTTTCTCAGAGATGGAAAATGCAATGGAGGTGGGGAGTTGGGGAGACGGAGGAGTCGGGGAAGGGGGGGGAGAAGGAATCAAAATAGTTGTCAGGAGCTGAATTTTTTTTTTAAGAGAACTAATGAATATCTAAATCAGGTGTGCCATCCGGATAAAGCTGACAGAATAATGGAGTTTGAGCAAAAATTCTACTTGTCTCAGCTTACAGCAATAAAGGGAAAAACCAAATGTCAACTCACTGCCTGATCTGATCCCACAAAGGAAATGGCCTTGATGTCTGGGTTGTCGCAGATGAAATTGACAGCTGAAAGAAAAAAAAAAAAAAAGCAAGCTTCTATGTAACGCAACTGGGTGTCAAAATGGTGGAAAATATGCTTGGGTGCACACATTTACAATGACACACACACACACACACACACACACACACACACACACACACACACACACACTCTCTCTCTCTCTCTCTCTGTCTCTAGATCGATACATAGATAGACATTACCATTGCAAAACTTTCAATGTAAGCTTAAACACAAACTGCTTTCAAAATTTAATCTGGTGGTAAACTTTTCCATGTTCTCCCTTCCTTTACATACCTTCTAATATGAATCTGAAACTACTTATGATGGCAGAAAACGACATATCCTAATGTAATTTGAAACTACTTATGATGGCAGAAAACGACATATCCTGATGTAATTTGAAACTACTTATAATGGTAGAAAATGATATATCCTGATGTAAACATGAACCTGACTACATTATGCTCAAAGTAAAATCAGCACATTTCTTGTGACTTTTTTTTTAATCATTCTATCACGCAAAAGCATTATCCAATCTTATTTCAATATGATCCAAGAACTAATAGCAGTTCAAATAAAACGAAAGCACAACTTCAGACGACTTCCTAACAAGATTGATGACCACAAATGACACTGGAATCTCTCATAGTCCTGACAGCCATGAATAAAAAAATGACATTTCACGACTGCAACAAAGGGGAATGTTATTAGATATTTCTTACAATCATGACGACCGTGAATGACGTTGACGACACCAGGGGGCATCCCGGCCTCATTCAACAGTTCCATCAGAATCATGGTGGCACCAGGGTCACGTTCAGAAGGTTTCAACACCGATGTGTTGCCACAGACAGCGGCCATGGGGAACATCTGAAAACAGAACCATGAGACACATCAGGTAAAGTGGTTCTGAATGTGTGTGTGTGTGTGTGTGTGTGTGTGTGTGTGTGTGTGTGCATGCGCGGTGTGGTGTGTGTGGTTGTATGGTGTGTGTGTGTGTGTGTGTGTGTGTGTGTGTGTGTGTGTGCGTGCGTGCGTGCGTGCGTGCGTGCGTGTGTGTGTGTGTGTGTGCATGCTACCGTTTTGTTGTTTTTTTAATCAAGCTAAAGTGACACTTTTATCTTTTCTGTTTCATCTGCAAACTCTTAAGCTTTAAACTTGTTCAATTACAGTAATCAATTTCTTCATTAATAACATGCATGTTGTATACAAGAGTAAAAAGACTGTAGCAAATGTTGGCTGCTGTGATTAACCAATCTGATCCCAGACTAAGCCTTCAAGCTTTCACTCACAAACTCTGTCACCAATTTTCAGGACAGGGAGATGGTGAGCAAGGTTTATATTTCAAACAACAGACACATAATCTTGCTGCATTCCTTTATTCAAAGCAGTTAATATTCATTTGACAAAGGGTCCACAGCAGTCTCACCACTGCATTTTCTGATGGCAGTTTTATGTCTGATCTCCACTTCAGTATGCAATCATAATTTATTCAGTTTACTTGTATATGTAACATAACATTCAAGAAGTTATACTAACCAACTGCCATCTATTTTTCCCTTCAGTTTATACATCACTTTTCTAGCAGCAACCACACCCCCAGCTAATCCCTCCTCACTTTCTTTTTTCCCCTTTTGGCAAGATCGTCTTCTTACCCCTCTTGGCAGTGTTACACAAACTACCAAGGCATGTATTCTACTTCCAGTGATCTAGGTTTCCAGCAGCAATGGTGTGGAACTCTGAAAAACGCTGTAGTGCATACATATATATGACTCATGATGGTGTTAAAGTCAACCTCTTGACCATAGCTTGTGACACTACCACAGCAAGTCATTTGCCTCTAATCTCCTAAAAGATTCTAATATAACGAAACAAAACTTGCTAATACGCTGTCCATTTTACCTATTCCAAAATGGGAGCACGCCAAAGCTACCTTTGATACAAATTATGCAAATGTGTCCAAAAAGGATCCACCTTATATATTGAAAAATGTCATCGATGTTCATTTAGAAAATACATACAAAAACTATTTGAAAATGTATACGGATGGTGCAAAGCTAGATAATCTAGATACAGGAGCAGCATTTATAATACCTGATTTAAAAGTGGAAAAGTTGTACCATCTTGGTAGACATTTTTCAATATTCAGTGCTGAGCTAGTTGCCATTTTGATGTCTCTACACCACGTCTTGAGTTTTTCAATTAACTCTTGTCAAATTGTAGTATGCTCCGATTGTAAATCGGCCCTTAGCGCTATTCAGTCTTCTTCCAATCCAAAAGAACGTGTTGTGATAACAGAAATTAATCATGTTATACATCTTCTGTCGGCTAAATGCATTACAGTTACATTTTGCTGGGTACCTTCTCATTGTGGAATTTCAGCAAATGAGAGGGTCGATCAGGCTGCAAGAAAGGCAGCCTGAAATGTTGAAGGATCAATACCATTTGACATTCCCTTAGATTTCAGTGAATGCTACTCTTTAATAAACAAAGCGTCCAGTAAAAATTTCAGAAATGTATAAGAGAACTCAGAAATTAACTATTACCACAACTATATTAAACCCAATTCTGGAAAAAAAATCTTATTGGCCTCATCAAGACCCGACCTTGCCTCCATACCTAGAGGAATACAAAGTTTAATGCACAGAATGCGTTTGAATTCACTTCAAACAAAATTTAGCAAAAATGTTACATGTATGTGTGGAGAAAGACTTGGAGTTGAACATCTATTAATTCACTGTCCAAGAGCAAAAAAAAAGGTTTTTAGCAAAACTGATGACGATATTTCATCTGATGGATCCGGTTCCCTGTCTCGATCTAGAGTATTAAATGACTGGTTTTATCTTTAGACGATTTGGAAAAGTTTGTCACACAGTTCAGTTGGTATTTATCTTTCAATTTGTTTAACATTTTTTCTGAGTGGTTAACCACTCGTCCTTCTACACATTCACTGACCTGTTCGTACTACCTATCCAAATATGATTGACAGTGCTCAAGAACTGACAAAGTGGCCCATTGGACGCTCTCCTTATAGTTTTATATATTGTGTAATTGGATTTTTTGTTCTTTGCTTTAAATTAATGTTTTCCCCGAGATGAAGAGGTGTGTGGGGGGGGGGGGTTGCTCATTTGTTATTGCAATTGAATCAGACAGGCACGCACACAGTCACACACACACACACACTCATACAGACACATAAACACACGCGCACGCGCGCACACACACACGCACACATGCAAGCACGCATGCACACGCTCACGTGCATGCGTGCGCGCACACTTACACACACTCACATCGTCTGATATCACTTTTAGTGGAAAGACGTTAAACTGAAGAACAATACAGAGGCTGGTTCATGGCTTAATTAGATCTTTAAATGGCGTTCCATTTTCAAAAGTATCAACACAAAGTGTACATTATTGTGACTTTTACTTTCATACCCTACATTCCCACAGATGATTTTCTTATTCAAGGATAATGTAAATGCCACTGCTTTACTCCACTGCTCTTCAATTTCAGTGGGGCAGTCTGAGAGTCAACTCTCTTTTGTCAAGTGACCTGAAACCCCCTTACCAATTTTCTAAAGGCAGGAGAAATTTGAGCCAAAGTATGACCTGCAAACCTCTGTTCTCAACAACAACAACAAAAAAGAGACCACCACCTCATTCTAAAATGCAGGCACGCATATACACACACAAATTCAAAATACAGTTAACTAGAATTGAATAAGAAATAAGTCCCCCTACTCCCAAATAAATACACAAATAAATAAAACAATCGTTTACATACACTACAAAACTGGTCTCAGCAGCACTTGAAATAATCAGGACCATAGTAAGAGAAGCCCGACCAAAAGATTAGAGAAAAAAAAAAAAAAAGAAAAGAAGAAAATAATGGTAGAGTACCCCAAAACCTATCCTCCTAACCATAGGACTCACCCAGAGTTGAATCATGGCGGGGAAGTTGAAGGGGGTGCTTCTAACTATAGGACTCACCCAGAGGGGGATCATGGTGGGGAAGCTGAAGGGGGTGATCACAGACTGAATGTTATTGTGGGGGGGGGGGGGGGGGGGGGGGGGGGGGCGTGTTTCTAACTACAGGACTCACCCAGAGGGTGATCATGGCAGGGAAGTTGAAGGGGGTGACGCCAGACCAAATATTGGTTGGTGGGGTGGGGGTGGGGGGGGGGGTTGTTGCTTCTCACTGTAGGACTTACCCAGAGAGGGATCATGGCGGGGAAGTTGAAGGGGGTGATGCCCGCCACCACGCCCAGGGGCATGCGGTAGGTCATGGTGTCCATGTCCTTGGCGATGCCCTGCAGTGTCTCTCCCAGCTGCAGGGATGGGATGCTGCAGCAGTGTTCCACCACCTCTGCCATCCACCACAAATACTTCAATGATAACAACAAACAAGCTGGGTAACTCTTGCTCCCATGATGAAATAAATACATGCCCATAACGTTTTAAATGAAGATGTTTTTTTCTACAATTGTGTACATTTGTTTTTTGTTTATAATACAGATGTTTTTTTACAATCATATGAAAACAGACATGGAAATCTACACACATACACTTAGAAAAAAAACAAAAATCAGTTTGCCTAATGATGCAGAAGAGTAAAAAAAAAGTTTAAAATGGAAATGTGGAATGAGAGGTGAAGTTGGGTCACAGTTAGAATGATAATGTACATAATGCATTTTTTACACAAGTTATCCTACTCACGCAGGCCACGCAACACATCTCCTTCAGCATCCACCAAGGTTTTCCCTTGCTCCTGCGTGATGTTGGCTGCCAGACGACCCTGGAACAAGCAGAACATGAACACTGTCACTGATGTTTGTCCCCTACATTCTGGTCCTTTAAATCAGGAATTTCTGACAGTCATTTAGTGTCTTGCGTTCACAATATGTGTATAGATGTGCACCTGCACATTTGCATACATGACAGCCACTGTGCAAATTTCAAACATGTAAAGTAAATGTGCGAGTTAATATTGTCACTGTTTACCGATTTGAAAATTTTTTCAAAAAACCTACTTTTGTAAAACAAAGCTCTCAGCAGGTTTACACTTACTTTACAATAAAACCCCAAATAAATACACAAAGAACATAACCCTTTAACACACTTTTCTAATATACTAAAAAGTGACAATCATTTATACAAATTATTAGCTTCCTACATTTTCCACAAATGTCATTCAACCTTTAACCAGTACACTGCTATACCTCAGCAAACCAAAGGGAAAGTGGACAGGATCAAGAGATCTCGGTTAGTCAAATAATTGGAATGAACACAGAGAAGTGTTAAAGGTTAAAAATTTTGCTGCTACATCTGGCCTTAAAACAGGGATGCAAGAACAAAATACTACTACTAACACCTAGAGAAAAATTCACGTTATCAATGTTGCTCAGCATAGGACGACACCATTGTTTCATCATTGCAAGGAACACTCATTTGCAGGCAAGCTAGCTCATCAGTTGGAAAGTCCAAAGTGTATTGCAGCCTGTCTCACACACCATGTTGTCTTTGATAAGCTGCTGGAAGCGGAACATGATCTGCTGCCGGGTGAGGACGGTAGTGTCTGCCCACTGGGGGAAGGCCCGTTTGGCAGCGTCCACTGCTGCCTGCATCTCCGCCCTGCTGGCTTCGGGCACCCTGGTCACCACTTCATTGGTCGCCTGAGACATATTTTTCACACACACACACACAATCGCTCAAATTAAGTTATCAATCTGGTACCTAGACAGTACCAATATAAACGCTAGAGAAGTCTTCCTCATTCTGCTTGTTTTATCTATCTGGTGAATGACAAAAATGCTGAACCCTTGCTAAATTTGTAGGGGTGGGGGTGGTGGGTGGGGTCAAAGGCTTCTGCTTTAGTTTGAAAGATTTCTCAGAAAATACAATGACTTGTTTTCCAACACAAACAAATCAATATTCTGAAAGGTTTCTCTTTTCAAACATGAATACAAATAAAAAGGAAAAAAAAGCGCATTTCCGACAATTATCACTCACAAAAGGGAGGTGGGATGAGAGACGCCTGGGGAGGGGTGGGGGGGAATATTCATTGCATAATGTTCAGCTCTCTTCACTGATCTGTCCTTATCACTGATAGGGATCATGGGACTTTGAAGACATTTTGATGTCCTCTTACTCGTCTCCTTATGGTCACAGCATTACAAACCCTCTCCTGGCTTACAAACATTTTTTTTTCCAATTCATTTCACGCCTTGTAAAAGATATCAGCATATTGTCGTATCTACATTTATGGAAAGGGTAAAACATGAACTGTGCACTATACAAGCAGTCAAACACCTTTCAGTTCATATGTGATTTTAAAAAAAAATATGTAATTTTTTGACCGACACAAAAATGTCTCACACTCCTTGTTATAAGTTCCTTCCTTTAATTCATGAATACTTTTTATAAAAGAAATAACATTTCCATTAACAAGGACCTAAAACTAAGTATAAGATATGTCTGCATCCATAAAACATGAGGGAAAAAATGGTGACATTTTTTTTTTTTTAGAGACTTTAGCACAATGGGCCAAAATGGCCAACAAATACATAGGCACAACATGTCCAGGAAAAGTCAGAAGAATGTTACAAGACAATGCTGCAGCTGCTTCTCTCCCTCACACACACATGTGCACACAGCACACACACCCACATACATATACATGAGACAGAACTTACAGGATTATGGACATCAATCCATTTGTCAGTCTTGGACTCCACAAATTCATTGTTGATGAACACTTTGTGGTCGGCTGAAAACAAAAAGTCAATGTGACTCGATTGCATTACTGGCACACCTACCTCACGTCATACCATGTATTAGCATAAAATGATTTATTATCAACCACGCAATAACAGAACCCCCAAAAGAATGAGTAAAGACCAACAAAGGCTGAAAGAGTACTACATGCATTTCTAATGTATTTGTTCGTTTGTTTTTCTGCAACCTTCACTTCATTCATCCTTCACACAAAGCATGTGTGTTAAGTGTAGGTGAAACAAAAGTGAAACTAAGTTCAAGACACATAGTACATGCTTACAGGTGCTCATGTATGTGTATATATGTATGCATGTACACTTGTGCATGTGATGCATGCTGTATAGGGAGCACCAAAGGAAACACTTCTGAAGTGACAACAAATAAAAAAAATACAAACAAACAAAAAGAAACAAAACAAAAAAAGGAAATCAAGCACTGCTTATTTTGTAACAATTTCCGATTTCTAATTTACTGGGATGGAAAAAAAAGCCAAAAAAAAAAAAAAGTGTAGCACAGGATCTCTGTCTTGAATAAGATGCTGTTTCTTTCTCACTTTCACTACAATCTTAAAGTGAATTCTGAAGATGAAGTAATGACCTTATTTCTCAGTTCTATAATATCCATCAGATCATCATTTTTTCCCTTTTCTTGTTTTTCTCTCCTTTTTGTTGTTGTTATTGGTTTTTTTTTCTTTTTTTTGTTTGCTTGTCTATTTTGTTTTGCTTCTTTGGGGGGGGGGGGGGGGGGGGGGGGGGGGTTCTTTTGCTTATTATACAGGTAAAGATGACAGCACAGAGTACCATGTAAAAAGAAATGCTTTTGTCTTCGCTTCTATTTGAATTTCAGTATTGTTTGTTGACTTTTCCCCTTTAATAACACTTACCGCTGATGACGCATAGGACCTGGCCAGCACCTGACTGATAATCTGCACAATTAAACAAACTCTGTGAAATAATTGCATCAAAGTGCCTACATGTATACTGATGTCACTGAGTGGTGTGTGTGTGTGTGTGTGTGTGTGTGTGTGTGTGTGTGTGTGTGTGTGTGTGTGTGTGTGTGTGTGTGTGTGTGTGTGTGTGTGTGCGTGTGCACACATGCGACTGTGTGTGCGTGCGCATGCGCGTGTCACTGTCACTGTGTGTGCCCCTCCCCTGAACAACTGCTGGGATCATGCCGAGACGGGCACAAGGGCATGTTCAGGGAAAGAGGGTTCAAAGGTTGGACTGTATCAGTCAGTGAATCTGGTGCTCTTGCACAGTTTTTTTTGTATCTGTGACTGAATGTCTGTACTGAATATCTGTTGCCAGTGCACATCACTGATTCAGTTGTGGAAAAATATGTCAGCACCTGTTGGTGTTGGCTTTCTTTTTCCTCCTTGCCCATGCACTTGTATATTTCATTCATTTACATTTTTCCCCTTCTTTTCTTTTTCCTCTGAATAGTGTTTCTTAAGTTAAACATATTAATTTTTTTATTCTCATCATGTTTTTAATCGAATCATATTTTTATTGAAAAAAAAAATTTATTCTTTCATATTAGAAAAATATGATAACTTTTTGAAATGAAGAATCATTCTCTGAATGGCAATTATATACTACCCTCACACTTGCATATGATTACAAAGCATTCATGCATGTATTCCTGTATGTATGTGCACTTGCATACAAGCATGCGCATATACACACATGCAGATCACAATCACTCGCATTCACAATCTTAGTGCTGTCGACTTACGCTACCTAGGTACCCTTGGCTTGACTAGTACAGTATGCTGATGTAGGTCTCAATATGAGATCCACTCAAACTGGGTTACTTCCCACTGGAAAAGGTTACACACCTCATGGTATCTTTTGCCAAGAAACAGTCATGAAAGACTCAAACCCACAAACCGAGATCAAGGCAAGATGAGAAATGACAATTATGAGAAGACTGGTGGGGATCAACTGGGGCAGTATGTAACAAATCAGAAGTGGACACTCCAAGGCAGTGTCAGAGTATGGCTCAACAGTCTGCGCTGCAAAACATACAACCCATCAGCAGACCCTCAGCAAGGTGCAGAACCGGACCCTTCACATCCCTCCAAGATGAAGTACTTTTGCTCTCATTCGATCATTATTTTCATTTCGCAAGTAACTTGCATAAAAACATGCACATGTTCCACTCCTCAGAACCTCCTCTAATATTCGGCTATCTCAATGGCTGCACATGTTGAATGGCAAAAAGCAAGCACAAGACTTAAGAGCAAACTCCTTTGCAACAAATTTGCCGAGTGTGATATAAGCTATACTGAAAGCATGTCTGTCTTAACACAATTGTTTGAATTTATTAAGGTATTTTCAAGAAAACCACAAAAAAGACAAAAAAAAAAAAAAAAAACTTAGTTCACATGTGTGTAACATACAGGTTATGGTGATCTGGTTATAAACCTTCACCAAAAATTGCATAAAATGCTCATAAAAATAAGGAATTTAGATGTATTGGCAATATGTAGATTCAACGCTGCATCCTGTTATACCTATAAAAAAAACGAACAAAAAAAAAAAAAAAAAAAGCTGTTTTCCTCAACACGGCATATCCACTGGTACATGCAAGTTTCAGAAACTTGCTTTTTCCTCATTACTTTACTTAGTGTTACGGCTGTAGGCATTTGAAGCAGAATACATCATTACACTGCTTGTATGTATTTTTTTTTTTTTTTTTTTTTTTTAAATGTCATGTCTTACTTTTAGTGTCATCAGCTAGTTTTGGATAATTTGTAAAACAGGTGTAGCTCTGGAATCAATAGGTAGGTCATAGGGTCATATCTGTACTTGGTCCGAGGGTCAAGAAAAACGTCTATAATTCTACCCCCTCTGTCCTTTAAACAAGCACAGCCTGCATCTTGTTGAATATCCATCAGCATCAACATCCCCTCCTCCCTTTTTTAAGATTATTGCTAGCAACCTTCATGTGTTACTAACACAGATAATCTGCATATTATTCGTGTCTCCACAAAACGACACAGCCATCAGGACATAACACATGACAGTCACAGCAAGTGAAGAATATTTGCAAATAACTGATAAACAGCAATATCCTGTTCACTATACTGTAATGTATGAGTACCTGCCGGGCTGTCGGAAACTTCGCAATAGTACGCATGCTTTCTAGTCTGCTGCGCCCTTGGCTCTCCGACTATCACGCGACTGAAATTACAGTCCCGAACCCTAGTTCAGGTGACCTGCTGTGTTCGCAGTGTGGAGAAGTACCGACGTAATGGTTGACCTTGACCTGAACAGAAACAGACAACTCCCTTTCCCGACTTGAAATTAACCCCCCCACCCCCCCCCCAATACAGTGTTGAGATGGTTCGGTTCTGCCTTTACTAATAAAAACTAATAAGATTCCTAAGGGAAAAAAGTAAAATAAACCAATATTCCAAATGTGGTTTTACCATATCGTTATCACGTGTTTCGAACAGTGCGCGATTTTGAAAATGGCTGCAAGTGCTGGAAAGATTTCGAAAGGAGGTAAACATGATATAAATTCACTGGGGCACAAAAAGATAGGTTTAGAGGTAGTCACAGTGATAAGAAAGGGGGATTCAGAGAAAGCCGATATTCCAGCGCTTTTTTTTTCTGTTCAAAATTATTTCTAATACCATTCTTTGACTAGAGGGGTTTTGTGTTTTTGGAACAGTGTGGGGCATCGGGTTATCTAAAACTACTTTCGAACCATCCCTATCTTCACCTGCATGACCAAGCCACCAGTCCCACCAGGCGGCTTACCACTTCCTCATGTAAAATCTCGATTAAAGCCTATCCCCCCCCCCCCCCCCCCCCCCCTTTCATTCATCCTTGCTAAAGGCCAAGATCTGTCAAGTTCCCCACAACGACGTAACCCAGCTGGTTGCATTGATTTTAGCAGTGTGATATTCATATCCAGAAGAACTTCATTCCATGAACTACTGATTCAATAAACGGAAGCAGTTGCCTTCCACTGGTGATCACCAACAAAAAAGGCTTCAAATCCTGGATTTTCAACATCCCCATCTACCCCAGCTCTCAACCCTCAAACCCCCCCACCCTCCGAACACCATCCAAAAAAGCATTGTCATTTGCACTCCCCTTTCCTTCCCCATCAATCATCCCTGTCCCACCCATCCATGTTGAGTGTGGTCGAGCATTTTGGCACCCGCTCTCACTGATTCCCTTTTTTTACCATTGGGAACCCCAACTTATTCAAATACATATTCTTTTCAAGAATGAGATGGGGAGCTTATGAGGTTGTGGCCGAGCCTTTCCCCAGGTTCAGAGCACAAATGAAGATCCCGGTCTTCACTGTCTTGTCTTCCAGACCATTCATGATTTTGATTTTGTGCATCAAACCTCACTGTAGCTTGCAGAGTGGTATATCCGAGCTTCAGACTTATTTGAGGGGTAAAAGGCCCGTTTTGGAAACAAGTCCTGAGCAATGGTTTCAAAAAGTTGTGCAGCACTCTTGTTGCAGAGCATGGATGTCCAGAGGTCCATGTCACAGATACTGTATGTAACTAGATTCTTACTAGGGATGTCAGTGAGGATGTTTCGGTATTGTCAAGTTTTTTATGGAGGGGAGGATGCTGGTGGTGGAACATTTTGTGACAGGCATAGCTAGATATTGGCAAGATGGCTTGCATATATCTCGGGAGGTATGTGGATGCTTGGCAAAGGTGACAGCATGCTGGATCAAATTCTTGATTTTAATGACAAATCTTTTTGTCAGTTGTGAAATGAACACCTGACTATACTGAGAGTGAGTGACTAGTTATTTTTTATACATACCAAAATTGAAAAAGCAGAACCCAGGCAGGCAAGGATAATTCCACATCATCGGTAATTGAAAATGTGTCTGAGCAGTCCCTCTGAACATGTTTGGATTTTGCACAACCCATAGGCATCCTCCAAGGTCATGAAATGGAAGAAGGCAATGTGCTGCTGCTTGTTTAAGCAGACTGGGTGGGCAATGGTTTCACTTGTTCAGTGGGTGAGATCATTGGTCAACAGTGCACCAGGACATTCTCTGCAATGCATCCTCATCTTGAACTTGAGGATTTAAGTAAGTCTCCTTTGTCTCGGCATCTTTGTGGATACATGCTGGTGTAGAAAGAATGTCAGCCAGTCCTTGTCTTTCCAGTCATTTCAGATCTTGTTCAGTTTGAAGGATGTGGAAGTATTGTTGGAAAGTTTTAGTTTGCATTTTAACATCATTATAATTCACTTGTTTGCACATGAGCAATGATGTGCAATACAGTGTACATGTACAGTTGACTTTGCATATGCTGTCACTGTGAACATGGGGTAATAAGCTATTGTCAGAGCCATTATTGTATCATTTGACCATTTCAGCAAAAGAGCGAGCTGCTGCTGCTGCTTTTTTTTTTTTTTTTTTTTTTTTTTTTAACTGTTACTGGTGTACATGTGTCTTACAAGTTACTTGCATACACCTGCACACAGATCTGATAAATATGGTCCTGTATTTGTGAGTTGAACTTCACCTTTTCTTTTTTTTTTTTCAATCAGTTTGAACAGTTGAGTTTTTCTTGCTTAAATCAGCTTTAGGAGGTTTCAATTTTGGATTGTTGGTGCCTTACAGGTTTCTTAGCAGGTGGAAGTGAAGATGACCAGTTGCTCAGCTTGGAGAAAATGAGGCGTCCCCTGAGCTCTGGCCTGAACAGAGTAAGTACCTTTCGTAGCAACAGCACAGCAAAGAGGATGGTGAGTGGATGGGATGAGAAGGGGGTAAGAGTGACGAAGGTTGCATAATAATAATGATAATGATTATTTATGGCTCTCAATCTTACGTCATAAACCCTAAACACTTACAAATGCAGAAAAGATTAAGAAAAAAAAAAATGAAATAAAGAAACCAATAAGAAAATGAAATTGCAGTAACAACCATACACCTACAAAACAAAGGTGACACCCACCCATGAGCGCAAGCGCACGCGCACGCACACGCACACACACACACACACACACACACACACACACATACTGTCTCATAACAACGGACACAACAACAGCACGTGTGCGTGCGCGCGCACGCACACACACACACACACACACACACACACACAACACACACACACACACACACACACACACACAAAGGTCACATACATAGCCAAAGGGCAAAGCAAGCAGTCAGATCTGTTTAAACCCATTTGGCTGGGGTCATATCATCATGTAAGGCAAAGAAAAGCACTGGAGAGTATATAGATAGATCTATAGTATTGTACTCCTGATAGTATTGTATTCCTGAAAACAATCACTAGCTTTGAGCAAGTTATTAATTGTGCAGCTTTACACGATTGTAATATAGTTGGTGATACACCTGAACACAATGGTATAAAAAAACTTAAGAACTGAAACAAATCAGTCTGCTGGTAGTGATCACCAGCTCAGGTTTTGTCAGGACTGGCTGGTATGGAAGACTGGGTGCTTTTTTCCTTTTCCCCTTCTGATAATCTGTTGTTGCTGTAAGATAACTACCTCCAACAATGTTGCTCTCTCTCTCTCTCTCTCTCTCTCTCTCTCTCTCTCTCTCTCTCTCTATATATATATATATATATGTGTGTGTGTGTGTGTCTCAGTCTGTCTGTCTGTCCTGTCTGTCTGTCTGTCTGTCTGTCTCTCTCTCTCTCTCTCTCTCTCTCTCTCTCTCTCTCTCTCCTCTCTCTCTCTCTCTCTCTCTCTCTCTCTCTCTCTCTCTCTCTCTTTGTGTGTGTGTGTCTGTTTCTGTCTGTCTCTGTCTATCTGCCTCTCTCTCTCTCTCTCTCTCTCTCTCTCTCTCTCTCTCTCTCTCTCTCTCTCTCTCTCTCTCTCTCTCTCTCTCTCTCTCTCTCATTCGTTGCCAGTTTTTTTTTTCTAAGCTTATCAAACTTCAGAAAATGAACAGCAGAAAGGGAGGGCAGAAAGATGTGTGAAAAGAAGAGGGTGGGGGGTGGGGGGGGGTAATGGATAGGTGCTACCAGAAAACGTTTTGCTAGTACTGGTTGGTTTTTACACTTGGTGATACTTGTGGGTAGACCTGGCTGTGAACTTTGTACCATTACCTCAGATGAAGCTGTGTTTTTAGACATTTTCAGCTCGCTAGCGATTTATGATGTTGATCACTCTACACAATTCTTTGGAAGCAGTCGTTGGTACTAATAGTAGTAAAGTTACTGCTAATCACATCATTGATTTAATAATTATGTTCAATTTGGTTTAAGGTGTTTCTTTAAACCAAAACCAGTGAATGATGTGCTGGAGCATGCATACCATTGAGCGTACTTTTGATATTGCAAATCTACAGGAGATAGTGTACAATCATGGGCTGATAACAACATTAGCTCCAACATAATGCTTAAGTCTCTGTCTCTTGTTCTTCCTCTCTGTGTCTCCTGCCTTTCTTTTCTTTTTTTTTTCCTTTCACACAAACAGAAGCAGCATCATGCCAATTCATTTTCTCTCCCCCTGTCTCTGTCTCTCTCCCTCTCTCTTTCTTTCTCTCTCTCTCTCTCTCTCACACACACACACACACACACACACACACACACACACACACACACACACACACACACACACACACACACACACACACACACACACACACACACACACACACACACACAGAGGTACATACACATATAAATACACAGACGCACACTCAAATCAAACATGCATCTGTCTGTCAGTCTGTCTCTCTCTCACTCAGTCCAAGTGCTTGATGCTTGTGTGTTGTTTGTACTTTTTTGGTCGTGTGTAATGTGCTATTCATAGTTGAGATGGTTATGATGTTATTTGTATTTCTTTTTGTTTTATTTGCAGTTCCAGGGGTTTCAGAATTCGCATCTGCTAAAAGTGTGAGTATAAACATCGACATAGAAGGTTTTTCATTTCATTGGCTTTCTTATTTGGATAGACTCAATGTTTTTCCTTGTTTAAGAAAAAAAAAAAAAAAATTGCAGGAAGGAAGTGCTGCTGTTTGGTATGATCTTTTTCATTCAGGCAGGTCTGAATGTAATTTTTCTTACTCATTAGAGAATGGATAAATGACAAGTGTTTCAAAGTATACCTGACCAGACACAGTGATCACAGAATAATTTTGAACACTTACTTGTACAGCGCATTTCTAGTAGGAAACTACTCATTGTGCTTGCATACACCAACTTCGTACAATAGGCAGAGAGCCTAGGTTTTCATTATTAAAACCACATTCATTACCAGTTCAAAAACAAATCACCAGTCATATGTTTTAAACTGCAGAAAGTGAGAAACGTACATTCAGGCGTGGTCAAGGACTGATGATAGGGATGGGTGAAGTTGGATTTTTTTTTTCCCTAAAAAAAAAAAAAAAAAAAAAAAAAAAAAAAAAAAAAAAAAACAAAAAAACCTTTGTGTAAAATATACATCACACACAAACATGTGTCCAGGTCTTCGTCCTCCACACACACATATACTTTTCCAGCCCAAAATAGGTTAATGTTAAGCATTGATATCTAGGGAGTATAATCAGGACAACTCTGAACACCTGTTGGTTGGTCTTTGTCTCCCATGGAGTGAAAGACCATCTGGTCGTGCCAGTCATACAATGGTTTTCCTCAGCAGCTTTCTTCTTTTTTTTTTTTTTCTTTTTTAAATTGTTGTTTCAGCTAGATTGGGCAAGGCCAAGAATGCTGTTTTATTTTCAAAGTTCCAGTGCAATAATTGAGCATTCCTCTGTTGATAATACATTTGCTAATTGGGAACAAATCATGTATAAGCAGAATTGAGAAATGACTCATTTATGTGGTGTTAGCTACAAGCAGATGATGTTAAAATCAGATAAACATGATTTGACATTTTAGGGTCATTGCACCTTACTTCTGCCCTAGTCCGGACTTTGTGAGTCACACAAAAAGCTGCCTCTGTCTTTGTGTGTCACTGTGTTGTCACACTTTCTTTTCAAAAGCTGAAACCTGTGATCTGCATTCCTGGGGTACCAGGAAGCAGATCTTGCTCATGGATAAGGAGCAGGGCGGTAGCATGCTTCACAATGCGCCTCGTTGTTTATATTGTCATTTTCAAAGGCCTCAGATGCATTTCTGATTTTGTGGACAGTTTTCATTTAATTAAGCAAGAGTTGTCTTCCTTTTCTAGGCCCGAGTTGTGTTTATTGACTTAGTCCAATGGTTTTTTTGTTTTTTTTTTCTTTCTTTTCTTTTATTTTGTTTTGTTTTTCAGTTAAGCAAGTGTTACTTTTTTCCAAGCCTCAGTAGCATTTACTGATTTAGTGCACAGATTACTTGTGTGTTTGTTTGTGTGTGTATTTTGTGCTTCACACATGTTCTTTTTGTGCCTCTGCAGCTCCTGTTTCACTCTCCATCCCCCATGCTCTCCTGTTTCACTCACACACACACACACAACACACCACACAAACACACACACACACACACACACACACACACACACACACACACACACACACACACACACACATGCACACACACGCACACATGCAAAAACACACACACACACACACACTCTCTCTCACACACACACACACACACACACACACACACACACACACACACACACACTCACACACACACACACACACACACACACACACACACACACACACACACACATGCACACACACACACACACTAAACAGTGAAAGAAAACAGATAATTTTTTTTTTTTTTTGCCTCTTTTCCAGTTTCAGTCTTTTCTAAGTTTTCTCCTTTTGTCATTTAATCCCTTTTACATTCTTTAATCGTGTGGTATATATTCACATTTTAATGTTTTGATATTTTTCCATATCTACATGGAGAGCTTTTTGTGTTTTTCAATGAATGATACTTACCTTTACATTTTTTAGTTTGTTGCTTTTAGGCGAGTTGCATTCAGTTTCATGGTCAATCTCACCACTTTCATGCTGCAATTGCAAATTATGTCATTATCCAACAAAAGGAATTGTGTGTGTGTGTGTGTGTGTGTGTGTGTGTGTGTGTGTGTGTGTGTGTGTGTGTGTGTGTGTGTGTGTGTGTGAGTGAAAAAGAGAACTTTTGTGCGCTGTGGTAATTGTGATCCGTAACTTACTCGCATCACATATATTTTCTGCGTACATGCATTTTGTGTTACACTCCCCGAGAATAGCATTTTAAAAGAATTTTCTGTTCTTTTTGTGTGGTCAGAAATCAAAGCAGTAGAAGGCCAGTATTCAGCATTTTGTCATCCCACAAAGAGAAAGTCAAGGTCTAGACACTGAATTCATTGCATTTCCAGTGTATAGCCCTTTCTTTGTTTCAATCAGATTATTGTTTTGTTTTTTTTTTTTACCTGGTACAATTCAGCAGTATTGAAAAGTAATGACTGGAAAGATCTACAGTGATGCTAGATGTGGTCTTGGTGTGTGCATATGTATGTGTGTCTGTGTGTGTGTTTGTGTATGTGTGCGTGTGTGTGTGTGTGTTTGTGTTAATGTACATGCATCTACAGGGCTCAATATCCCCAACCATCCAATTGTCCATGACAACTGAATTTTCTGTCAGACAAGCGGAACTGTCTGTCTGTCAGGCAAGCAATTTTTTTTTACTGTCAGTGAAAGAGTGACTGAGCAGTCATTTTGAATGCAAACTGATCATATTTTCCCTTTTCCCAGACAAGGCGTGATATATGATACACACAATTTAATTAATGCATCATCAGCATGCGCGCATTGTGCTTCATCAGAACGAGAACATTAGATACAGTCCCTTTAATTCTCATCCTCAGACAGATGTTATGCAAACGTCCTGGCAAATAGTAAAGACCAAAGTCAGTCAAAACGCACATGTTTTAATCTGCTTAGGTGTTGAATATTTTGTCATGTCGGCATAGTGTAGAGCAGCTAGCAAAATAAGTTCAAGTTCAGTCTTTCCAGCTCAGGAATGTGGGAACTGTTAGCTGAAAAAAAAGACAACTGATCACTTTAACCAAGGAAAGATCAGGGAAAGAAAGCAGACCTATGACCAAGACTGACAAGGAAAAGAAAATTTTAAGAATCGTGGTAGAAAATCATGAATGGTAATTCTAAGATAAGAGAGAAAATCACCATCGAACTGCCAGGAGTGTTTTGAATTATTCTGCAGAGTCTGATCCAGAGTCGGCATTTCTTGCAGGCTGTTCATCTGTCAGAACAAATGAATCATGATATAATTGTTATTTCCCTGCCTGCAAGCTTATATATTTTATTCAGTGTCTGTTTACACATGGAGGACAAGTAGAAATATAGGGAGGGGGAGGGGGGAAGGGGTTGGGGGGGGGGGGGGGAGGGGGGGAGGCGGCAAGTAGATTTTTGCATCAATTTGTCCTCAGGACAGCTAAAATTGATGTGGGAATTTCTAGCCCTGGTGTGTGTTTCATCACATGACTTTGACCGTTGTGTATCGACCACATGGAGAAATAGAAACTTCGCATGCACCTTGACAACAATTTGCACTTTTATTATATGTGTAAAACTGCTTTGTTTATGGTAGGATATACTCATGATCTGCAGTTCCAAGTGATTTTGTTGCTTTGTTACCTTATTCCTTTGTGCAGCCCATGAGCAATCCTGAGTCTCCCCCCAA
>JADBJO010003779.1:37500-62500 GCA_016801955.1 Conus betulinus
TACACTGGCCAACTTTTAACAGTAAAGGAATCTTGTCAGTGATGGTACTAGTGCACAAGGGGGGGAGGAGGAGGAGGGGGGGGGGGGGGGGGGGAGACGTAGCTGCTTTGAGCCTTTTTCTCATAATATCTGGAGATGCAATGAAACTTCTTGATAAAGATCTATGAAGAAAAAGTCTCTCCTTCTAAGAATGCTGTTTTTGTTTTCAGTTTTTTTTTTCTCCCTCAAAAATCATGTGATGCTGCATGGTTAGATTTTACAAATTTAGAGCAAGTTTTATCAAGAACTGGAGACAGTTCTGAACAAAATGCAAAAAAAAAAAAGAAAACAAAAGAAAATTCAGTACCAGGGTTTTGTTTGGAGATAATCTGCAGAGAAGTATGCTAGTCAAGGTAGCAGTTGGAGGGGATCTGGCTTGTAACCCAGTGGCCTCGCCATGGATTTTGGGTGAGGATGGATTGTCTCAGACCTGTTTACCCTTATGATTTTGCCGTACTTTTTATGGGAAAAAAAATTGAAATTACATGAATGACCCCCCCCCCCCCCTACTCCCCCCAGATTACAGGACAAAAATAAATCAAAGAAAAAAAATTGTTAACGCAAAGTTCCATTTGCTACCGGTTTGGTCAAAAGCAGTAAGCAGACATTTCCCAGCGTGTGCTTTGTGCCTTTTACCTTGTCAGAGATGGCGACGAAGCGGGTCTTACATGCCCAACGGCCGGCTCTTCCAAATCTTCAAAAGTTTCGAAAGTACTGCGATTTTGAAGATTACGGTTTTTTTTTTGTTGTTGTTGGTTTTCAAATTACAGGTTTTTGTCTGAGATATTACAGGTACACAAATTTGGGGTAAACAGGTCTGTTGTCTGCATGAGCCTGAATAGCGGGTATGTCCTGACATTTTATGTGACTTTCTTAAGTTGCTTGGTTAATTGGTTTTTATCGACTATGTTCCTGTGTGTTTCAGCCCGTGAAATGACTCGAGGCAAGTTCCTGAATATTTTGGAAAAACAGAACAGATACCCGCCGGTGAAGAGTGAATGACGACTTCTGTTAAATCATGAAGTGTGGACAACTGTGCAATGTAGTGTGAACGTCGTGTCAGTTCAGTGACTCGAATCTGTCTGGTCTTGTCTGTGTAGAACCTTCATGTGTACTTGCAGCTTGATGTACATGTTGCCAGTGATCTGTCCAGCCATCAGTTATTTTATCACAGCTGTTTATTGTGTATTTTAAAGTAATGTTCTAGTGTGTTGATTAGTGTTTGATGGTACAGAAGCTGCACTGACATACTGATATAGATAGAACAGAACACATACATGCACACACACTTTCTCAAACAAACTAAGTTCTGTGAGTAACGTATTGTCAATAGGCACAGGACGGCAAATGCAGAACCAGTTTGTAGGTGCACAATTACGAGTTTTACATTTAGAAAGTTCCACTTGTTGATGCTGTATAATTCCACATACTGTTGCTTTTTTCTCAGTGTAACGAGATAAATGGTGAAACAAATACACACAGTTTTACTTGGACTGTTGTGACCAGTATCATTAAAGTTTATGCTGTATTTTCAGCTGTTTTCAACATCAGTTTATTGAGCGTTCACACTCTCACTATCTCCATGTACGCATGTGTATATGCACAAATTATCTGGAACTGGATTTCCCCAACTGTTTTTGATCCATCAACTGACAAATTCATGAAATGAAATGCATTACCATTTTGTTGGATCATTTCAACAAGCAAATCATTTAAAATTCCTATTTCCACATGCTAAAGAACCATCAACGATGAAAGATTTGTCCATGGTTAAAATGGACAACAAAGTCTACCAGATAGTTTGTTCGTATTTGTATGTTTATGTTTTTAACAGACACACAGAACGATAAAAGTAAAATGTACATATGTATACATGCACACAGATAACAGAAAGACAAAGAGGGGCAGGGACCAGATGAAAATATAGATAACATTACATAGTGTGGCTGTGACATCACCAGGTTGATCCCCATCAGAACCAGTAAACCTTTGTCGCACATTTCTGCCCTGGAGTTGCTGAGCATGCTGTTGGCTCAGATAGGTAGTCAGCACCACACCTTTGAGCTTGAAGCACTTCAGGAATGCACCTGTGTGTGTTACCAGATCAGCACTCTTTGGGTCTGTTTTAAACCTGGTTGCTGGTGGGGGTATGTTCTGAAAGGAAGCACCAAGTGCAACCCTGTCATGTTGTCTTAGGTAAAACGGAATGCTTCAGCATCGTCATTCTTCACTGATTGTGTGTTTAATGAGAAGAGAAAAGTACACATTCCATGATCGTTCATGCCATGCTCTCATAGTGTCCTTTGTTTTTGATTTCTTCTCTCGCAACCACACCTCAAATGAGGAGGTGGTGTCTTAGAGCTGCTATATCGTGTGCGTGATTATCATGCACACATCTGCTGCTACACAAAGTATTGGGCATATTATGTATACGTTAATGCATGTACACATGCATACAGAGAGACATGCACCTATGCATCCACACACGCACGCTTTTACTAAAAAATCTCACAAAATGTGTTCCATGATACAGCAGGCATGATTTTGTAAAAATGATGGGCTAGTCAAACGTGAATCCCACATCAGTTCTACCCATCTTAAATATTCCTCGGTTAAATCAAAGAGTGAAGATACTCTGTGAGGCATTGTGTGTGATGACCAATTCCCCTGTTAAAGACTGAAGATACTGTGTGCTGCACTGTGTGTGATGACCCATTCCCCTGTTAAAGACTGAAGATACTGTGTGCTGCACTGTGTGTGATGACCCCACTCCCCTGTTAAAGACTGAAGATACTGTGTGCTGCACTGTGTGTGATGACCCATTTCCTCTGTTAAATCAAAGGGTGAAGATACTCTGTGCTGCACTGTGTGTGATGACCCATTCTGCTGTTAAAGAGTGAAGATACTCTGTGCAGCATTGTGTGTGATGACCCATTCCTCTGTTAAAGAGTGAAGATAGTCTGGTGCATTGTGTGTGATGACCCATTCCGTGCAACAACAGTTTCCTAGTGACCAGCAAAAGGAATCCCAGGATAGAGAGCATCCCTTTGTCCCAACTGGCTTGTCCTGTCAGAAGTGATTCTGTAAGGCAAGAGGCATGTATGTCACATAAAACAATCTTCCTCTGTTCATGCAACGGTCTGTGTGTGAGTGAAGGAATCACACAGGTTTTAGCTCTGCCGATGGTAAGAGGCCATGTTAGTCCTGAGGAAAATGCAGTCTGTGGATAATATGTTTTCCTAGGGCCAGCATTAGTTTGTGATGAAGAGCTAGGCAGTGGTGATGCAAGGAAAACTAAAGTGGATATAGACTTTTTGTTCCCACTCTCAAAAAGGCTGAGACTGAAAGTCAGGTTCTATTAAACTCGTAGAGCAGCAACCAGAGGCCCAAAGCTGCACATGAGATTTAACCCACCCCCACTCTGTGTTCAACATACGAATGATTGGGGATAAATGGAACCTCAATTTGCCCATGAAAATTGTATATAAAACAAGCGCGACTTCATCCTCAGATATGATCTCCATAGATGTAGGGGAACTCTGGCATGGAATAAAAGCATGTAAAGCCAGTGTGATTGGCCAGCTTTGCTAAGTGATATAGTTGTGGTAGGCAAAAATAAACATAACTTTGGAGTGAGCAAAGTTGAGGAGTTGACAGAAAACATTCCTGTATGGTGCAACCGAAGTATGCCTGCACACTTTTCCATGCTCCCAATTGCACTGCCTCATGTGTCGCAAGACATGGGAGCCTTTAAGTCTAAGTAAGTCAGTCATCGTAAAAGGCATGGGAAAAAGCGCTACCATCTGAATGAAGTAACCTGATTGGAGATTGGAGTAATCCTCGGACTGACCAGACTGCTGTACTGGTACCTGATTGTCAAACTCTACAGGCTTTACAATGGTATGATAGTGGGTACTTACCGTACCACACCATCCAGAAAACTGATTGAAGTAGGGTCAAGCTGACAAGGCTTCGGACCGGAATCAGACACACTTTTTTCAAACTGTCGACTGTGACTCGGTCAAAACAATGGAAAGTTGGACCACGGTACCTGACAACTGCAGCAGGTGAAAATGGTGGAACAATAGAGTTAAAACTTACTGTGAATAATGGATATTTCATCAACGAAGAAGTCTGAACATTTCTAAGGGAGCTCAGGCACTGAGAGTACTGTAGGCAGAGGAGCACAATTCACTTTTCAAAAAAAAAGTTATTGTAACAGTGAACGACTATTTGGCCGTAGTGCACACAAGGATTTATGCAAAGGGCTGCCAACAGACTGAAATACCTAAAGTCAATTGTCACAAAGTTGCAATGAAGCCAAACGCACAAGGATATGTAGCTGCTGAGACTGAAGCCGTGCAAGCAGCTGTATTCTTCACTTGTAGCATTGAAAACATGTTTCTTGTAATGACTGGATCCCTTGAGAGAAGAATACTGTGAACACACCCCTCTCCCCTCCTCCCTCTCCTACCTCTGCCGCTTTGTTGTTGTTGTTCTTGTTGTAGGAGATTTAAGAGAAAGTGACTATAAGAAAAACAAGCATTATAAACTGCCTAAGGAAGGTGAGGCAGCAGTTACCTCCGTGTTTTCAACAGAGGGAAAAGTTCATACCAAGGGGGGTCACTCCTGCAGTCACCTAGTGGAACACATTTTACGCTTTTTTTTTTTCTGACAAACGAAATCATGAAAGAAATGAGCCGAGAACAGCGTGCAAATCCACCCACAGAATCTACTCCGCCGGCCTTGGAGAACCCCACAACACAGCCTGAGTTGAACCACATTTCCTGCTCCTGCCTCCAGCGCCTCCTGGACTGAGGTCCGGAACGGTGGAAGGTTCCCGATGACCCGCACCGTCACTGGAAATGAAAAGTCACCACCCTCTTCCCTCGAAGAGGCTGGGAAAAGATTGTGTCAACCTCATGGCTCCTCTTCCGCAGTCCCTCTCTAGCCACAGCCTTACACTGAAGCTTCTGGGGAGACAGCTGGTATGGAGGAAGTGTGGGAGTGATGAGAACCGGACAAAAGAATAACGATTTGGCTTTGGAATCACGTAAGGAAGCAAAGCATCAGGCCTGAGACAGAAAAAGGACCAGAAACAGCACACGTACCGACTGGAAAGAGACCAATGCCCCAAAGCATTCTGACATTCACCCCATGGACCTGACGGTTAAGTGAATAGTGCTGCAACAATCATGAACAAGCGAAGCCGGTACAAGTGAAGTACTGAGACGAGGTGCCAAGAACAAACTACATTTGCTGTGCGTGAAGAAATAGGGTCAAAGTGGGTGGGGAAGGAGGGGGCGAAGACTCTACTACGTACAATTTGTCCTTGCCCGTCTTAGAGAGAACGCATATCTCGCCACTGACCTCGAATGAGGGTTCTCGGGAAACAGAGGGAGTCCGATACCGCCCTACTGACCAGACTGCCCGGTTACTGTGCACAGGTGTGGAACTGAGGAAGAATGGTGGAAGAATGGTGGTGCACACAAACTGATCCTCAGCTGTGTGCAGTAAGGGACACACAATAATCAGCCTGACTTGGGCATCTGAGGAAGTGAAGAACGATAGCGCGGGTTTTCAAAATCACGACTTCCCTCCCTTTATTTAAAATGGTTTTGGCGCGTTATCGTTCTTACTCTCACGAGGATTTTGACTGAACTAAGACCGGAAATTGAAGTCCCGCCGGGTTTGTGCCAGTGAATGATGGTTAAAGCGCTGTTGTTAAACGAACTATTGTGTTCGTATACTGGTGTGCCTTGGCCCCATCAAACGCGCAGTCGATTGTGCTTTGTCTCAGTAGCGTAACTAGACCTGTGCTGTATTTGTTTGATTTGTACCAAGTTCATCAGAAGCACATGCAGCCAGCGAGAGAGAAATGAGGCGACTACTTCACGACCGGCATGGTGGTGGTGGCCGAGCCAAACGAGAGATGAGTGTCCTTATGTTGCCACATCTGCGTCACTGTCTTGGTCTGAGTGTAGAACTGGATGCCCTGTAACATACACCGCATTCATTGCATTGGGGGAGCATCTGTTAGGCATCACTGGATTGTTCTGTTTCAATGCAAAAAAGTACGTGACGTTTGTCTTGGCGTCTTTTATTTAACTCGAACGCCTTGCATCTATTGGACTATTTATTTTTCAAAGAAAGCATCTTTATTCAAGATATGTGGCATAGGCCTAACACGACGTAAATAAATAAAGATAGGGGGGAAAAACAAATCAAGATGAACATAAACAACATTTTGGTCATATCTACAGCACAGATTGACATTCTGAAGACATCAGGTTAAAATGTAGCCTATGAGAGAGAGAGAGAGAGAGAGAGAGAGAGAGAGGGAGAGATGGGCAAGCCAAAGTGTATTATGAAAATGTACATGTCTCCTATTTGACTTTTTGAACTGTGATGTACCGGTACACACTATCACTGTTTTATAACATGTAGGCAGCATTACTGGAATCCTCTCGTTAGTCCACCTGCTAAACTGATGAACCATTTGCAAAAATTCAAAGTAGTTCTTTAACACACACACACACACACACACACACACACACACACCACACATAAACAGTGCCATAAAAGTGCTCTTAATGGAACTTCATTAGTTCCCCAGTCAAAAAGGCAAAAAGTCGGTGGCAGTAGAATTTGATGAACCCACTTAGGCCATTACCAGACCGCCTTGCTTAGCATATGCCGTTGTCCCCCCTCACCAAGCTGTATTTTTTTCGCCCAGTGGAAATGTATTTCAAACGAAGACTGTGGGAGGAAACAGGTTAGTTTCTCTGCTCGGCATGTTTTGGAACTCGCTGCCATCCATCCGTCCGCAATAAACATGTCATCTCTGCCCACGTCTAAAACCAGCCTTCGAGCACACTTGTTTAGACAACTGTTCCCTTGAGCAACGCTTTGCGCGTTGGGTGGGTGCATAGGTGGGTAGGGGGTGGATGGGTGAGTGGGAGCGGAGGAGGGACGTTAAAATGGTATTGGGGGAGCTCGGAGAGTGAGGAAGTGGAAGGGAAAGTGTGGACTTGACGTGCTTAACTATAATTAATGATGAGCGCACGTGCAGGGCACTGGATCCTTAATGGAACATACTGCGCTTTGGAAATGTGTCCACTGGAAGGAAAAAAAAACTTATAAATACTTTGTTTTGAAAAAAAAAAAGAAAAACTGCAACACCTTTCTAATCGACTGGAAATTGAAGTCGTAAGGAACAAAAACTTTCAGTTACCTAAATTCAAACACAGATCTTCAGTAGCACCGGCCATTACTCCCTCTTGGCAAGAATATCAGAAAAAAAAACCTGTTAACCTGTTGAATGTAATAGAGATTTTTGTTGCAGTACGTGTCAATTACTAGCACGTTTCTGTCAACGCTTTGTTTATATGTACATGACTCCTTTATTCATTGCCGGTGTCATGAATCGGATTGTAATGGATACATTTCGCTAAAAACACATTTGACTGTTTTCTACCCACACCTGCAATTGAATGGAATTCTTTAGAGGGAAAGAGAGAGAGAGAGAGAGAGAGAGTTTTGTCGGTACTAGATCAAGTTCTTTACAAGAATCAGAACAGTTCACTTCTCTGGAAGTCAGCAGCATCTCAAGTCTTCAACAAAAGCTTCAACAACATACACATACGCAAGTTCAGTGCTAAATGAGTCGCGGTAAGAATGAACCATTACCTATCGATATGGAACTGACGGGAAAAAAAAAAAAAACACTCTCCAGCCATAAACACCTACCTGTTTGCCTCTGACATGAGTATACCCCGAGAAATGAACCTCGTGATCCAGTGAAGGGAAAGGTGGGTATGGGCATCGGGATGGACACACGTTGACCCCCACAATACCCACGTCACACTCCATTGTATTTGCGTGCCGTGGCTCCATTGGTGGTGAAGATCACGGTGCTGTTGCCATAGGGGTTGGCACTGACGATGTTAATGGCTTCGTCCAGCGAGTCCACCTCCATGGTCAGCAGCACTGGTCCAAAGATCTCCTCTGTGTAGCACTTCATGCTGGGCTGAAAGAAAAAAAAAAGATATACTTAAACTTCAGTGAAACACAACTATTCATTCTAAGGTCTTTATACTGTGCAATGAAGATGAACTCCTGTTTCTTCTTCTCGTCTTGGTTGCAAGAATCCCAGAGCATCATCGTATGTTCTGGAATGGATTACACGAACATAGTAAGTTTTGGTCAGGCCTTGGAGCAGTGATTTGAAAACAAGATCACCTACATTCTCACTGATGCTATCCGAGTACTCGTGTGAGTCACAATAACGACGAACCTCAAGTTCTGCTGCTGTTAGATACCAGGATGCCAGAGAGTCGTCTCTTGAAGCATCAGAGTCAAGCACGGCTCTCATGGTTCGGGCGCTGAATCCAGCTGAGGATGTCACCTTCGGTAGTGCAGAGTGTAGGGAAAAAACTTCCTGTGGGCACAGTGTCCAGTAGTTCGCCGAAGACCAGTGGCTTCTGTTCCAGGGTAAACCCCATACATCGGCTTGAAGTTTGTGTGCCATACGTCGTGGGTCTTCATAAGGACTGAAGCCTTGGCGTTTGTCGTGGGTCTCTCGAGACCCATGGTTTTGTGAAGAACGAACGCCTTGGCGTACGTCATGGGTTTCTCGAGACCCATGCTTTTGTGAAGAACTAATACCTTGGCGTTTGTCATACGTTTCTGGGAAACCTACGGTTTTCTGAAGAACTAAAGCCTTGGCGTACGTCATGGGTCTCTGTTGACCCAGTTTTTCTGAAGGACTAAAACCTTGGCGTACGTACGTCGTCGGTCTCCAGTTACCCATAGAGTTGAAGCCATTCGTGTGTGTGTGTTTGTGTGTGTGTGTGTGCGCGCGTGTGTGTGTATGCGTGTGTGTGTGTGTGTGTGTGTGTGTGTGTGTGTGTGTGCGCGCACGCGCGTGGGCGTGTATTCCTTTATCCTTTGACAAAAGCGAGCAATTTTTGATACAGATATGGTGCAATGCTTTATAAGCAAAGACTACGATAAATAGCCTCCAAGATTTTGGGCTGAAATGTCTGCTTTTTGAGTTGCTAAGATCTAGAGAAAAGTGGGTTGTTCTGCGGTTCCGTTCGTAATTTCTGCTAAAATGGGAACAGTTTTTTTGGCTACAGATACCAGCGTTGGGTGGATTTTCAACTGAGTAAATTTCAGAATGCATAGCTTCGATATTTTCTTTGCTTCAATTTCCGCTCTGTTTGGAGACAATAATTATTACTGGACAGGATTTAATGCCCTCCCTCTCTTCCCACCCACCTGCACGCGCGCTCCTTCTGCATAACGTATACATTGAACTTTGCACTGAGGGGTAGGACAGTCAAGGTTCGTTGCTGCTAGCTTGGGCCATGATTTAATGCTAAATCCTTTCGTACTATCCTATGCGTTTTCAATTGTTGCCCACATTCGCAACGCATCACACCGACAAAAAAAAAAAAAAAAAAAAAAATCCATGAAAAATGCAGTGCCATGCATTTCCGTCTTTCCGTCAGCCCCCCCCCCCCCCCCCCACCCCCCGCCCCCCCCCCCCCCCCCCCCCCCCCCCCCAAAAAAAAAAAAAAAAAAAAAACTCATTAGTCGTAAGCAGCTCACGTCCACGTGGTGCAGAATGGTGGGGCCCACAAAGTTGCCTTTCTCGTAGCCAGGGACCTTGATGTCACGGCCGTCCAGCAACAGCTCAGCCCCAGCGTCCACACCTGCCTGCACCAGGTCGCACACCCTCTTCTTGGACTCCGGGGAGATCAGGGGGCCCAGGTCCGCTCTGTGCTCTGTGCCTGTCATACACCAGCCATATGAGCCAGTGGTCCTTTGAACACAGCATCGGACACAGGTCAACATCAACGTTATTTCCTTATATTAGTGTCTTGCTAGAATCCGGTCATTAAATGAAAGGTGGTTATAAGAAACAGTGCCCGTCGCTTTTCGCCAGCCATAAAAATCATCTACAAGTTTTACAAGTTTGTGTTTGGGCTTGCGTCTGTGTCTGTAAGATGTCAGACTATTGTAATTTATTCCTTAATAACATGTTGAAGACGTAACCCCATCTCAGGGCTGCACGAGGGAGGGGCTGGGGGGGGGGGGGGGGGTCGAGATTTTTCGACTCTTCCTCTCCTCCCCCCCAACCCCCCTGCTGGAAAAATCGCATTTTTTTTTTCTGCACAGTTGTCCCCACATCCTCACTGAGACTTGACCCCCAGACCTTGTTTAGACTGCCCCCCCTCCCCCCTTCCCCTTCCGCGCCCCGCTGAGGCCAGCATCTGTCACTGAAGTCACAGACAGGGATCCCAAGCATACATTAAAGGGAAAAATTCCAGCGTAACCCCCCCCCCCCCCCCCCTCCCCTTGTTTCCTTCCCCGCTCTCAGCAAATCACGTGTCGATGGAACAATCATGAATGCAAAGAAAACATAAAGAGATGAACACTGATCTTATGCGTACACGAGCGTTACCTACAGACTTCAACATAAGTTAAGGACCACTTGCAATCTGTCTGACAAATGCAACACGCGTGAAACCAAAAATGTTTCATGTGTACAGATATTTAATTGCAACCCTTGTGAATCAAATTAAAGCAATTTCATTTGGATTGCGTAATGTTTTTGCAATGATAAAGCAATGTAAAGAGACCCACCCTGGGAAAAGAAAATCCGCAACATGTTTTCTTTAATCTGTTCAAAAACGGATGTGTCCACCCTGCGCAGCAACACAATCGAGACAGCGCTGCCTCATGGAGTTGATGGTGTTTGCGATGACGGCCTGGGGGATGTTTTCCCACTCCTGTCGCAAGACGTGCAGCAGCTGTTCCCAATTAGCTGGACGTGGGCGGTTTGCATGGACTTGCCGGCCAAGTTCTCCCCAGATGTTCTCGATTGGATTGAGATCTGGACTGTTCGCTGGCCATGCCATCCTGGTGATCCCAGCTTCCTGAATGAAAGTGTTGACAGCTCTGCAGCGGTGTGGTGTGGCGTTGTCATCCTGGAGGACAGCTTGGGGTCCGATCTGCTGGAGGGTCGCTGTGACCAGAGGCTGTAAGATCTCCTGCAGGTAGCGCTGCCCATTGAGCATGCCCTCCACATGGTAGAGAGGAGTCCTGTAGTGTCGGCTGATTTCTCCCCAAACCATAATGGAGCCACCTCCAAAAGCAGCCGCCTCCTGGATAGCATCATCTTGCAGCTGCTCCTGTAGGCGCCGCCACACCCTGATGCGGCCGTCTTTGGGGCTCACCATGAAGCGCGATTCGTCGGTGAACAGGACATGGCCCCAATGAGCACGAGTCCACCTCAAATGGTCCTGGCACCAAACAAGTCGGCGTGCCCTGTGACCTGCAGTCAGCATGGGCTTCTTCACCGGACGCCTGGAACGCAAGGCGGCGGCATGTAGGCGACGCCAAGTGGTCTGCCCGCTTACAGCTGCTGTGTCGGTGGAAGCACGCAGTTGCTGACTCAAGGCATTGGCGGTGGTTGTCCTCTCCCGAAGGGCCTGTCTGCAGAGATACCGGTCCTCACGTTGTGTGTTTTCTTTGGACGCCCAGGGCGTGGCCGTTCCTGGACGATGCCTGTGGTTTGATGGCGCTGTGTCTCAGACGGATGATGACCGAGTGTGACACTTGCAGCCTTCTGGCCACCTCACGGACGCCTACTCCGTCCTGCAGCCAGGCAATAGCTCGGGCACGATCGATTTCTCAACTTTCGTCTCGCTGGCATGTTGGTGTTGTGCTTCAGAACGGGTATTCGACGGTTTTTATGGCCATTGTGGTGAGTACAACGCGCACGCACTCACATACCTTCATGCTGTCACGTGCATCAGGATTCTCACCTGTAGACAGTTCGAGTCAGTGTGCACGGGTTGCTGACAAACAGCTTGTTTTGCCAAAGAAGAGCACTTCTCTGCACGCTCAAGGGGAGTCAGTGCAGCTGTTGCATGCTTGGCAGTGTTTATTGAGAAGGCCTGACGACTGTCGCGTTTAGAAACCTTGGCAATTACTAACCTTTATTTGATATTTGATTTTGAAAGCACCTAAGGCATTCTGCGGTGTGGTCCTTAACTTATGTTGAAGTCTGTATATAAATCCTCCACAGTGATCAATATATAATCCACGAGACAAAGCACGCACCAGACGTACCTGCAGTGAGCGTGAGGGCTTTGGCACGCTCCACCAGCTCAGGAATCCATTTCTTGGACTCCCCGACGAAGAGGAGTGTGGATATGGACATGCACCTCTGACCCGCTCCACCGAATACCGCTTCCAGCAGCTATTGAACAAAGAAACCAAATGAAAGAACGGATGAGAGAGATCACAGAAAGTGAGTGGGAGAGGAAGAGGCGGGGTGAAGATGGGGGCACGACAATGGTGTCCTTTCGAGTTTGTTCGTTTGTTTGTTTTAAACTCGTACGCTACCTTGAAGGCTGTCCGCCGTAAAAGGCAACTGAAAAAGACGAGAACCACTCAAATTCTGTTTCTTCCCCTCGTTCGCACAGACAAAAGCACGTACTGGGGAAGTGTTGTAAACTATACAGCTGTGTCGTTGGTATGGAACTTGATAAACACCTGTCTGCTGAGTCTGAAGTGAAAGATGCAGATAACTCCTGAAACAGTTTCACTGGACATTAATATGAGCAACACTCCCAAGGCTACGTCAGTCAGTGGACGAAAGAGGACCGAGTCTGCCAGCGTGGGTCCAACCAAAGATAGTACGCCCTCCGTAGCGGTACTATCTTTGGTCCAGCCCACACTACCCTGCGTGTCCTGACCTTTCGATGGGGTTACAGTGTCTGACTGATTCTGAGCACAAGTCGCCCTCATTCTGCTTCAGTTATGCTAATCATATTACGATATCAACCATGTTAGAATATGAGTATCAATAATGTGCCGATCTGAAGCATTACGTTCGATAAACACGCAGACATGAGAATAACCTCAAAAACAGCAGGTTTTCTTTTTTAAGTATTGAAGAGTCTAATCAATGCTTGATTGTAAGAGCAGTATGCAGAGCAGCAGTGAAACACACCAATCTACAGGCCTGTGAATGACATCCGGCTTGCAGATTGTTCATAATCAGTGGCCCTTTCAGCCTTTCAGCTGTCCTCAGTCAAATGCCAGCGTGTATTGGAATGGTCATGAAGGAACAGCATCTTGCTCTGAGCAGAAATATTCCAGTGCCTTTAAGAATAAGTATTACCTTTCTCGCTTCACTCATTTACCCTCAATCAAACTGTAGTGTGGTGTGCAGTTTTTTTCTAATAAACTGAAATCGCGGTCTGATGGTTACATTTTTGCCATGTTACTGAGCCGATGTTAGCGAAGGTTAGCACCATGAAGCAACGGAAACAGGCGTTCCAGCTCGTGTCTTACCTGTTTGAAAACGGTATCGATGTTGGCGTCAGGCATGATAACGCCATGATTCTTGGCTCCCTGTCACACACAGGTAAGCATGGTGAATAGACACAGCAACTACCGACAGCAAGCTTCATGTTATTCGGATGGTTTGCATGGAAATGGCATGTTCCGACTTCCTCGGAAATTCCAGATGATACTTGCGTGGCAGCATGTAGGGATTATTTAGAGACAGAGAAGGAATTACGAGGGGGGGGGGGGGGGGGGGGGGACCCATGGGCCTTGGATTTATTTCATCATCCAAGTTTTCTTCTTGGTTACGTTTCACCCACAAGACTTCTTCTTTGGTTACGTTTCACCCACAAGACTTCTTCTTGGTTACGTTTCACCCACAAGATTTCTTCTTGGTTACGTTTCACCCACAAGACTTCTTCTTGGTTACGTTTCACCCACAAGACTTCTTTTTTTTTTTTTTTTTTTTTTTTTTTTTTTTTTTTGCTGTCCCAACCTCTGCGCCACCTCAGAGGCAGTGCACCCACGCCGCTCATTCCGACACCCTGTCCACAGCCACAGCCCGGTCGGCCCCGCCGCAGCCCCAGCACCAGCACCGGCAATCCACAGGCAGCAGTCAATGTCAAGTCGTCAAGAGGCAACCCACCGGAGGAGACACTGCACTGCTGCCGAGTCACTTCAGTGGTGTTCAGTGGCGCCTGTTCTGATCTAACATACGCAGGACACCACCTACTAAGCCCCCTACTGACGACAATAATTGCTTAGTCGCGGAGCCGGCGTGAGTGAGCTCTCCCTCCGGAGGGCGCCACCACATCCGTCAAACGACAGCCCCCATGGACTCGCCGATACCGGTGACCCGACGGAACCAAACCAAGGCCACAGACGTGGAGAAGACATCGAAACTGAGGTCACCATGAGAGCAGGGCATGAAGGGCCACAGAATTTGAGACTTTTTTTTATGCTGATCGATGAGAATGAGGATGATTATGATGATGCTACGGATTTCCATTTCGGTCTGAGACTACATGACAGGGCTGTACTCTACGCTTCCTCTCATAATATATCCTGGCGTCAACCAGGCCCGAGAAATACAGACACCTGCAGTGTTGGTCAGGAAATTTGAGCAACACTCTCAGAAACGCATCCATTAAGTGGATGAAACTCGACTGTGTGGTCCCAGTCTTCCCAACTGAGTCCGCAGCAAACTCAACTCTGGGTAGGAGCCGGTCGGGGCAGAAAAACCCACATGACTTATGATGGGATTCGAACCCACGACCTCCCAGCCGGGAGTCCGCGACGCTAACCACTTCGCCACGGCGGCTGGTACAAGACTTCTTCTTGGTTACGTTTCACCCACAAGACTTCTTCTTGGTTACATTTCATCCACAAGACTTCTTCTTGGTTATATTTCACTTACAAGACTTCTTCTTGGTTACGTTTCACTTACAAGACTTCTTCTTGGTTACGTTTCACCCACAAGACTTCTTCTTGGTTATATTTCACCCACAAGACTTCTTCTTGGTTACATTTCATCCACAAGACTTCTTCTTGGTTATATTTCACTTACAAGACTTCTTCTTGGTTACGTTTCACTTACAAGACTTCTTCTTGGTTACGTTTCACCCACAAGACTTCTTCTTGGTTATATTTCACACACACAAGACTTCTTCTTGGTTACGTTTCACTTACAAGACTTCTTCTTGGTTACGTTTCACCCATAAGACTTCTTCTTGGTTACGTTTCACCCACAAGACTTCTTCTTGGTTACGTTTCACCCACAAGACTTCTTCTTGGTTACATTTCACCCACAAGACTTCTTCTTGGTTACGTTTCACCCACAAGACTTCTTCTGGTTACGTTTCACACACAAGACTTCTTCTTGGTTACATTTCACTTACAAGACTTCTTCTTGGTTACGTTTCACCCACAAGACTTCTTGGTCACGTTTCACCAACAAGACTTTTCTTGGTTATATTTCACCCACAAGACTTCTTCTTGGTTACGTTTTTCACCACAGATTTCTTCTTGGTCACGTTTCACCCACAAGACTTCTTCTTGGTTACGTTTCACCACAAGACTTTCTTTGGTTACGTTTCACCACAAGACTTTCTTCGTGGTTATGTTTTCACCACAAAGACTACTTCTTGGTTACGTTTCACCACAAGACTTCTTCTTGGTTACGTTTCACCACAAGATTTCTTCTTGGTCACGTTTCACCCACAAGACTTCTTCTTGGTTACGTTTCACCACAAGACTTTCTTCGTGGTTATGTTTCACCCACAAGACTTTCTTCTTGGTTACGTTTCACCCACAAGACTTCTTCTTGGTTACGTTTTCCACAAGATTTCTTCTTGGTTACGTTTCACCCACAAGACTTCTTCTTGGTTACGTTTCACCACAAGACTTTCTTCTTGGTTACGTTTCACCACAAGATTTCTTCTTGGTCACGTTTTTACCCACAAGACTTCTTCTTGGTTACGTTTCACCCACAAGACTTCTTCTTGGTTACGTTTCACCACAAGACTTTCTTCTTGGTTACGTTTCACCACAAGACTTTCTTCGTGGTTACGTTTCACCCACAAGACTTCTTCTTGGTTACATTTCACCACAAGTCTTCTTAGTTACGTTTTTTACCCACATGACGCACACTTGGTTACGTTTCATCCATAAGACTAAATCTGTCTCCATCGTCCGTGTTCTCCAAGTCAGTCATCAGTCTCGTCATCATATCACTTTCAGGAACAGTAGTTTTTGACAGTTCTTTCGTATACTTAGACTGTGTTTTAATTAAGCTTATCATCATCCATTTATACAATAAGCCGGAAATAGCGGAAAGTATAGCAGCAATTACGAGCAGATGTTTTGTTCTTTATCTTATTTATGACTTATGTACATTTCCACTCTCTTTGACAAGTTAAAAAAGGCTGTTTTCTACTGTCAAATACTGGATTTTTTTTTTCAGCGAAACAGAAAGAAAACAGTTGTGTGATTAAAATGTACTCACTAAATTGGCTTGAACTCTCTTCCCATTTTTGGTTCCTCTGTCATAGACATATTTGCCCTGAAAAAGGGGTATATGTCAAAATTAGCAACAAACACGCGTGCAAACAGGCAGACAGACAGATAGTCACACACACACACACACACACACACACACACACACACACACACACACACACACACACACACACACACATGTGCGCGCGCAAGCACACACGCACGCACACACACATACTCACACACACGCGCGCGTGCGCCTGTACACACGCACACACGTACACACGCACTCGCGCGAGCGCGCGCGCGCACACACACACACACACACACACACACACACACACACACACACACACACACACACACCACATTTGTCCATCTCTCTCATGTGTTTTTGTGTAGATCTATGTCGGCATGCACTATGATCAATCAATCAATCATCTCTCTCTCTCTCTCTCTCTCTCTCTCTCTCTCTCTCTCTCTCTCTCTCTCTCTCTCTCTCTCTCTCATCCTGTGTGTAGTGTGTGTGTGTGTGTGTGTGTGTGTGTGTGTGTGTGTGTGTGTGTGTGTGTGTGTGTGTGTGTGTTGCTGTTGGTTTCTTGCGATGTATGGGTAAAATATTGAACATAATATATTTCTTTGGACTTGTAAGCAATGAATACAAAAGGATGCTTTTCGTCACAAAGTGCGCCCACTTCGTCACCTTGATGATGTAAAGGAAAACCTTTTTCAGTCCTTACAAGTCCGTTCCTCTCTTGTATGGTGGCGGATGTTCTTATCAGTGATTATCATGATATATTCGGTTATACTGGCATTTCTAATCTCCGACAAAATGCCAGAGTATGCCCCCCCCCCCCCCCCATCATCTCTCCCACACACACAACACGCACACACACACACACACACACACACACACACACACACACACACACACACACACACACACACACACACACACACACACACACACACACACACATACACGCGCGCGCGCACGCACATGAGAGAGAGAGAGAGAGAGAGAGAGAGAGAGAGAGAGAGAGAGAGAGAGAGAGAGAGAGAGAGAGTACATGGTAAAGACCCACTTTAATTAGTACACACATGTATTTAAAAAGAAAAAAAAAAAAAAAAAAAAAGGGAAACAGTTCCATCTTGAACAAAGTAAACAATATGTTTACTCTATCAAAAGAAAAAAAAAATGCTCGTGTCTAATATCGCGTGAGTCCTACCACATGTTGAACTGGTATATGATAATGGCTCCAGTACTGGGCGAGGGTCATGGAACTCCTTTTCCTTTCCAGTGATTAGAATGGGGAAGACAGCATGATCAAGTGTGGTATTTACCTGTTGCCTTTAAAGACATCTGGTTATGAATGTTGTGAGCAGAGCGTGGAACAATATTCTTTGCTCCTGCTTTTAGCGTTTGCTTATGGATTTCACATCGATAGTCATCACACAGAAAGGACAACGGGAGAGGTCCACTCACCGCCTGGTCTGATCCCATGAATGAAATCGCCTTGACGTCCGGGTGGTCACAGATGAAATTGACAACTGCAAATGAAACACACATACTGTGTCATTTGACTGGATGCTCAACAATCTTTATCCAGGAATCTCCCAAGCCCTAGGACAGTATAGTCACAAACAACGAGGCAGAAGTGTTGAGTAACGACTGTCGTCCTGCCCACTGAACATAACATCAAAGAGTTCTTTGGTCTGTCTACAAAACTTCCACCCTACACTGTACTTTCTTGGATGATTCAGGACGGAAATATAGAATAGTACTTGGCAAACTTAAAGCTGTAGTTGACTGAGAGAGGTTCTTATCTGCCGACGCATGTGTTGACTTGTTCCCAGAAATGATCATCTGCATGTTCCTAGAATGAGATTACAAAAATAACATAAAAGTACTTGACGTCTTTCCGTGTCCAGCGTGCGATTCCAAGGATGGAGAGCAATCCTGACTTGTAGAATTGTTTATCAAGAATTGGAAATTTACAGACTGGGCTTTGTTAGATTAAATGATTTTTTGTTGTTGTTGTCATGGCTGACAGTATTATACCGAGGGTCAACGTGACCTTTGTTGAGCGGCTGTTGTTTCCTGCATAGTGCTGCTCTACCTTGAATGAGGTTGTCCAAGTTTCACTTCCTCGTAATGTGACACACCCAATTATAGGCTCTGATGAAAACAGAGAACCTGCATGACATGTTGGTGTTGAAGTTGCTCGTCTGTCAACTGTCTGATGCGCTCTCTCTCTCTCTCTCTCTCTCTCTCTCTGTCTGTCTGTCTGTCTGTCTGTCTGTCTGTCTGTCTGTCTGTCTCTCTTTAAGTAGAATGGGAGCATCCGCAGAATCATTGCTGGCGTTAATAGCATACCCCCAATGTGCTGATTTTAGCACATACCTGTCTTCAGAGAATTCAATCCGCCTTCCAGTTTTGTCCGTGCCCTGTACTGAAGACGCCACCCGAAGGTGCTCTCACAGTATTAACTTCTTCAGTATGTCTAAGGATTCTGTGCAGTTTTCTCTGACATCTTTGCTTCGATATCATCGCCACGGCTGACGATCTATTTGACGCAGCTTCATGTTAAAAGTGACGAAGAGGAGGAGAATAAGAAAAGGAAAGTTAAAGCGGCGTAACCATACATCCAGTCACAGTCGTATACTGACAAACATCTTGACAGCACAGTTCTTAATATCAGGCATAGGTTCTTGTCATAACACTGCTTTCAGTTTGATTCACAGAAAAACGTTCTTTTGTTAGCTATTCCTTGCACGTTTGTTCTGCCCATCCCATTTTACTATAACATAATAAATAAAACACGTTATAATTTGTCATGTAAGATAATAAACAAGGCACGTTATGATTTTTAATACAAGATAAACAAAGCACGCTATAATTCTTAATATAAGATAATAAACAAGGCACGTTATAATTTTTAATATAAGATAATAAACAAAGCACGTTATAACTTCTGTGGCGTTTCAGTATTTGGCATGTCGAAGAACACACGCACACACCTTCGTCTTGAATAAACAACGTAAATTTTGGTCAGAAACAACTCGTTCCCTTATGTCTTTGGTTCCAGTCAACCAGCTTAATTGGGAGAACAAGAAAAAAGAAAAAAAAAAAAAAAAAGCACAAAAAAGAACAACAACAAAACAACAAACAAAATCAAAAAATCTTGTTCCCCTTAGTCTTCATCAAACTGATGAAAAAAACAATTGTAAATAATTTGTTTTATCGACAAAGATACCGCTTTTGTGAATATTGCGTGACTTGAGGACGAAATCCATCAGCGTCAATGATTTTTTTTCGTATCATCAGTTAGAGTCTTGTTATACATGAAACATGTTCACAAAGAAAATGACATATACACAAAGACAGTTATAACAACAACAAATGACAAAAAAGACAACCCTCGAACCTCTTGAGCAATAAAAATGACATGGAAAACAACTGATATGAAACCACGCGCTGATAAATCACACAGAAAAGTTTGTGAACACTAAATTACTCAAAGGAATGTAAAGATAACATATTATTTTCCTTATGATTTTTTTTGTAAACTGTCACCGTTTCAATGAAAGCAAGGATAGTGCAGAGTATAGGCATGTACGCGTCCAATCGTGTGATTCTAATATGCATTTGTCCTGGCTTTCCAGCCATAGCATAAACGTAAAGAAGAAAAATGTTTAACATTTACTTATGTGATTAGCTTTACTTTTTTTTTCTTGCCATGGGGCAATGTGTTTTCTTTGACAAGATGTCTTTGACAAGAAGCACGATTTGCACTGACAGGTATCATCCACCTCCCGCAATGTGCTGTGGTCTGTTGTTGTATTCAGTTTGTAAGCTGATGACAGAAGCCGTGCTAGTCAGTGTATGCCAGGAACTGTTAGAGACTCTATTTGTTCAGAGCTACACACAGTGCTAGATGCTGAAATCGAAAGTAGGAAGGAGATGACTGACATTTAAAGGCACACACACACACACACACACACACACACACGCACGCACGCACGCGCGCAGGCGCGCACGCACGCACGCACACACACACACGCACGTAGGCACGCACGCACACACACACACACACACACACACACACACACACACACACACACACACACACACACACACACACACACTCAAGAATCCCATTGAGATCGACAACGCGCCAACAAAACACTGTGAACAATAGTAGGTGCATCTGTTTGATTAGCAAAACAATCGAGTACGTCGTTGTCACTTTCGAAGCCAGTTTCTGAACCTTGTACACGGATCACACAGTCAGTATTAATTTGTCACGAAATGTGAGGAACAGATGATGAGGCAGACGGCAGGCACCATCGCCTTGCCGAAAAACCCTTTCAGCTGATGTTCTTTTCATTTCGTTCTTCACCTTTTCACAAAAAAAAAAACCCTGAAAGCAGCAGCAAAAGCAGCAACAACAACAACAGCAGCAGCAGCAGCAGCAACAGCAACAGAAAGAAACAACAACAACGATAAGAACAAGAACAACAGCAACAGAACAACAGCAACAACAAAACGACAACAACAGCAACAGCAACAAAAAAACGACGACAAAAACAACGACTACAACAACAACAGAACAACAATGACAACAACAACAACAAAAACGACAAAAACAACAGCAACAACAACAGAAGCAACTGGAACAACAACAACAACAACAACAAGAGGAAAAAACAACAACGACAACAACAACAGCAACTACAGAAGCAAACAACAACAACAACAACAACAAGAAACAACAGCAATAAAACCTCTTTGAGACTCTGCGTCACCCTGTTGACGGCCATGGCTGACGTTGAATACACCTGGGGGCAGGCCACACAACACTATAACAACAACAACAAAAAAAAACAACAACAACACACAACAAACCACAACAATAACACGACTTGCAGACTCTGTCTCACCCTTCTGGCGACCATGAATGACGTTGAAGACACTTGGGGGCAGGAACCACCACCACCACCACCAACAACAACAACACAAACAACAAGAACGCCTCCTGCAGACTCTGTCTCACCCTTCTGGCGACCATGAATGACGTTGAAGACCCCTGGGGGCAGGCCCGCCTCTGCCAGCAATTCGGCCAGAATCATGATGGCACCAGGATTCCGGACTGCCGGCTTCATCACATATGTGTTTCCGCACACAATGCCCACAGGGAACAGCTGTAACCACACACAATGCCCACAGCTGTAACCACACACATTGCCCACAGCTGCAACCACACACAATGCCCACAGCTGTAACCACACACATTGCCCACAGCTGTAACCACACACATCGCCCACGGCTGTAACCACACACATTGCCCACAGCTGTAACCACACACAATGCCCACAGCTGTAACCACACACATTGCTCACAGCTGTAACCACACAATGCTCACAGCTGTAAACACACACAACGCCCACAGGGAACAACTGTAACCACACACAATGCCCACAGGGAACACAACTGTAACTACACACAATGCCCACAGCTGTAACCACACACATTGCCCACAGCTGCAACCACACACAATGCCCACAGCTGTAACCACACACATTGCCCACAGCTGTAACCACACATCGCCCACAGCTGTAACCACACACATTGCCCACAGCTGTAAACACACACAATGCCCACAGCTGTAACCACACACATTGCTCACAGCTGTAACCACACAATGCTCACAGCTGTAAACACACACAACGCCCACAGGGAACAACTGTAACCACACACAATGCCCACAGGGAACAACTGTAACTACACACAATGCCCACAGGGAACAATTGTAACCACACAATGCCCACAGCTGTAACAACACACAATGCCCACAGGGAACAACTGTAACTACACACAATGCCCACAGGAACAACTGTAACTACACACAATGCCCACAGGGAACAACTGTAACCACACAATGCCCACAGGGAACAACTGTAACTATACACAATGCCCACAGGGAACAACATTAACTACACACAATGCCCACAGGGAACAACTGTAACCACACAATGCCCACAGGGAACACCTGTAACCACACACAATGTCCACAGCTGTAACCACACATAATGCCCACAGGGAACAACTGTAACCACACATTGCCCACAGCTGTAACCACACACATCGCCCACAGCTGTAACCACACACATTGCCCACAGCTGTAAACACACACAACGCCCACAGGGAACAACTGTAACCACACACAATGCCCACAGGGAACAACTGTAACTACACACAATGCCCACAGGGAACAATTGTAACCACACAATGCCCACAGCTGTAACAACACACAATGCCCACAGGGAACAACTGTAACTACACACAATGCCCACAGGGAAAAACTGTAACTACACACAATGCCCACAGGGAACAACTGTAACCACACAATGCCCACAGGGAACAACTGTAACTATACACAATGCCCACAGGGAACAACATTAACTACACACAATGCCCACAGGGAACAACTGTAACACACAATGCCCACAGGGAACACCTGTAACCACACACAATGTCCACAGCTGTAACCACACATAATGCCCACAGGGAAACAACTGTAACCACACAATGCCCACAGCTGTAACCACACACAATGCACGCACACACGTATGGACACACATACCAAAAACAAGCACACGAACGCGCGCATGCACTCATGTATGTACGCACGCACGCACGAGAGAGAGAGAGAGAGAGAGAGAGAGAGAGAGAGAGAGAGAGAGAGAGAGAGAGAGAGAGAGAGAGAGAGAGAGAGAGAGAGAGAGCAGAGAAGAAGAGCATGAAAATATCCTGCTGGCGGAAGATATACAAATCCAGGGAAATCTGAATGTTCCACGTCTGCTCTGGAGATGATGTTTGAGGCATGGAAAAAGATAACATGATTCGGTATTGGGCAAGGCAAGATAAAGAGAAAACACATCAATGGAATCAGAAAGAAGCAAAAGCATCAAATGATAAATAATGAACAAATAAATGAATGAAGAAATATACAAATATGCAAACAAAGCCACAAAAATAAACAGATAAAAAAGGGATATATGATTATGTGAATAATTAACAGATAAATGAACAAACAAACAAACATGCAAGAAAAGAAACCACAGAGGCACAGCACTGACACTGAGCGGGATCAGAGCAGGGAAGTTGAACGGTGTTATTCCAGCCACCACCCCAAGAGGCAGACAGTAGGTCATGGTGTCCATGTCTGCTGAGATGCTCTGCAGAGTCTCCCCATTGTAGGGTTGGAATGCTGCAGCAGTGCTCCACCACCTCTGAAGACACGCAGATAGAAATCAGGAATCGTTTGCTCAGAATCCATGCATTGCAAAGCTGAGTCTACCGTAGCAACCACCCTAGTGCTGAGAAGGTGTGTTAGCAGAAACGTTTAGAACATAAATCTCAGAAATAACAACTCGCTCGAAATCGATTTTTAAAGCATTAGCTGCAAGAGTTAATGAACAACCGGATCCAACAAACAAGAATATCTCTTGTATGAAATGTGAGTCCACTCAAATTACATATAAGAAAGGGAAACCACGACCTTCAAAAACTCAAAGCGTGCACAGGCGGGATTTCTTGGACCAAAATATTCATCGACTCAGCAGCATTTCGTGGACCATAATATTCATCGACTCAGCGGGATTTCTTGGACCATAATATTCATTGACTCAGCAGTCAGTTGACTGCCATCACAAACTTCCCAGGACCTAGGAAATGGAAAAATGAAAAACCAAGGGATTCAAAACAGATTGCACGCCGTGGAGCTTGTTCTCATTTTAGCTGGGCAGTCTTCATGTGTATTCTTCAGTGCCAGCTGCAAGAAGAACGCCTTTGACCTAGAGATTCGAAAGTGTTTGTCGTCTGTTTTAGGTTTCCATTACTCTTGCCTCAATAATTATGTTTGACCCTTGTAAACAAGTAAGTGGACATTATTTTGTTTTTGTTTCCAAACATTGTCGTTAATACTATTAACACACATATTGCCTTGAAATACCAGCATGACCATGAACAACAATGTTACAGACATTTTTGAAGATCAGGATGGCCCCGGGGATACCCTCCCTCCCCCATTACGGACAAGAAAGATGGTAGGTTGCGGGGTCAAATCCCGCGTCAAGCATAATCGTTGACTACCTACCCTCACGGCAGATCCTAGGATGTAATAAAATGTCAGTTGATTTGGCGCGAATAAGGGACTGACACATGTTCTTTGTCTCACGAATTACCGTGATGGACAGTGAGTCCACGGCAAGAACATGCTTGAACAAGTGAGATCCGAATCATCAACGAGCACACCTTCTGGTTTTTAGGCCACTGGGTGGATGTGAACTGTGTGTCACTGGGGCAAGGCTAAACCATCGAAATTTCCAGGGGAAAATATTTTTTCATACGCTGTATGCATGCACAAAATAAAAGATCTGATCCACGATTTCGCTAGATAAGGACAGGATATCGTCCGGCTAGCTGACATGAGATGCATGAGTTTTGAGTCAGGCACGCCTCTGTATTCTCACGATGACGTGAGATGTCAGAATAGAATGGGTGTGTCATGGTCAACAAAGAAAGCGTGAA
>JADBJO010003779.1:75000-85000 GCA_016801955.1 Conus betulinus
TAAAGAACATGAGCTGAACTGCATGGGGAACTAGAAAGCTAGCGCACATGAATCAGCATTTGTGTATGAGTGGGTGCGTAAGGTGGAGGTGGGGAGGGGGCCGGGGGGCGGGAGTGTTGGAAGAAGGGAGGATAAAAGGGGGAGGGCTTGTTGTTGAAAGCGGTGGTGTTAAAGTGATTTAGATGCATACATTGATATCGTTGAGCGGTCTTGGACTGGGCAGAAAATCAGATGAAATGAACGTTGATCCTAACAGAATGATCATTGAAAAGTGGTTCGCCTTAATAGCTTTTTGACTCGTGTTTTAAAGATTGTTTATGAATGTTTGATTCTGTGCCAGTGAAATATCATGGGTAAATGCTCTCTCTCTCTGTCTCTCTCTCTCTCTCTCTCTCTGTCTCTCTCTACCTGTTTCTCTCTCTGTTTGTCATACCAGATACATGGCACAGAATAAATTACGCGAGATTTAGGTTGAGAACTTTAGGTTTTAATACGAACAAAAGATGGTTTGAATGTGAAACATCCACAGAATCTCCTTGTCCTGCATGTAGACGTTTTATTGATGACGAAGAACACTTTCTGTTCCACTGTACTGATTATAATGAAGTGCGGACAAATTGTTCATTTTTCCAGTTAGATATAGCGAAAAGACAAAATGTAATTCAGTCAGTTGCGAAAGTCATCGCGGAAGCATTGAAAATTAGACAGATGAAGGATAGTGAAATTTAAGATAATACATTATAAGAGATATCTGAATGAATATTATCATTCATCGCATGTTGAAGAGATCAGTAAAATACAATGTCATCATTTGATTGAGTGGATGGTCGAGTCAGTCTTAAGATTTTTTTTTAAAAATATAACCTTACTGCATTACTCCTGTGCGTGAGGTGAGGACATAACGAAATGTTATGAATTTATTTTGTTTTTGTTAACTTTGGATTTGATACACACTAGGAATGAAAGTATACTATTTGTTTGCAGGAAAGGAAGAGGGAAATGTTTTTGGTCTGCTACCTCTCCCCCCCTGTGTCAAAAGACCTCTTTGGGTAATGACAATAAAGTATCAAAATGTCAAAGTGTCAAAAGTGTCTCTGTTTCTCTCTCTCTCTTTCTCTGTCTCTCTCTCTGTCTCTCTCGTCTCTCTCTCTCTCTCTCTCTCTCTCTCTCTCTCTCTCTCTCTCTCTCTCTCTCTCTCTCTCTCTCTCTCTCTCTCTCCCCTTCGATAGGAGGATCACTTATTCTATGTCTGTATATGCTGATTTGTTTGCTTCTTTTAATCAAATTCTTTAGTCTTGTTTGTTGTTGTTTCATTCGCTTTCTTTTCCTTTAAAGTCATCTACGCCTTAAATGTAAATGGATCAACAACTCATCAACTTTGTAACGTATTTGTGAAGATATGTGTGCTTGTTAAAAGTTACGTAAGGTTTTTAGTCGCTAGTCATGCTTAGTCCCTTAGCGGGGCAAGGGCTGGATGAAAAAAAAAAGCGTGTGTTTGCTTATCTGTTACCCTTGGGGGGTTTGGGGTGTCAGGGACACCCCCTTTGGCAGGGGGGCACGCCATCTCCTTTTCAGGGCAGCTCGTCTGCCACTGGTCCTCACCTGATACTCAACTTTCACCTGTGGCTCCTCGAAGCTGTCGCATGCAACAGCGGCCATCCCCCCGGACAACGGCTTTGGCGAGCCGGCTGAACCAGGTGAAGGTAACTGACGGGTCTGAAACCCTCAGTAAGCTAGGCTTCGGGCCGTGTCAGCCCTAATGCATGCGAAGACTGACTCCCGGCGGAATAAGCGGAAGAGATCATCTGAGATCCAACGGTTATAAAGGCGGTGGCAGCAAGTGTCGTGGAGCGCCTAGAGCAGGACGCGGCACCGATAGAAGTCCTGGGTCATCCACTGCAGCCTGGCAGTCTCCCGTCGTAACGGTTTTCCGTGCCACTGGATCAAGACTCCCCAGGCCGAGAGAGTGGGACTGCCCTTGTGCAACGGTCTTCTCACTATAAAGTCCCTTTGCAACTCATCACCGATCTGTCTCAAGTCCTGCGGCGATGGGCGCGTGGCGAAGCAACAGGTGGAGATGAACACTGGCGGTTGTAGTCACACACCAACCTGCACGCAGGCGGTCCATGGGCAAGTGGGTCGCTCTGTTCCTGAATCCAAGGGCAACAGGACAGTTCGGCAGCACCTGTGGGCGACTGGGCAGCCTCTTTAGGACAGCACTACCCACCCTCACATGAGGGAGGGGGCTAGAAAAGGTGCCCCAGACAAATGCTTGCCCTTATAGCGTCTGGTCAGCTTACCGCGGCTGACAGACTCATCCTCATAGCGGTCGAATAACAATACAAAAAAAAAGAAAAAACTCAAGAGGTCATTTTTGGGAGCCTGGAATGTCCGAACACTTCTGGATAGAGCCGGTACACTGAGACCCAGAGAGAAGAACGGCGCTTGTTGCAAAAGAGCTTCAGCGTTACCGGATAGACATTGCCGCACTCAGCGAAACCCGCCTTGCTGATGAAGGGTCCCTGACAGAAGAGGGAGGTGGGTACACACCTTCTTCTGGAAAGGTAAGCCGCAAGCTGAGGTCAGGATACATGGTGTTGGATTTTGCTATTAGAACAGCACTGCTGAAGAACATACCAGCCCTGCCAGTTGGAATCAGTGAACGTCTCATGAAATTGCGTATTCCACTCAGCAAGTCCAGATACCTCACAGTCATCAGTGCATACGCTCCTACGCTCAACAGCCCAGATAAAGATAAAGAGCAGTTCTATGAATACTTTGACCCAGGCCATCAGGTCAACATCACAAAGCGACAAACTTGTTGTGCTTGGCGATTTCAACGCCAGAATAGGAAAGGACTCCAGCAGCTGGGAAGGCGTTCTGGGCAGACACGGAGTAGGCAAGGTCAACGACAACGGCCTGCTCCTGCTCAGCAAGTGTGCAGAACACAGCCTTTGCATCACCAACACCTTGTTCAGGATGATGGCAGACAAGTACAAGACAACCTGGATGCACCCGAGGTCAAAACACTGGCACATGATCGATTTTGTCATTGTACGCCAACGCGACATCAGGGACGTCCGAGTGACTCGTGCCATGAGAGGTGCTGAATGCTGGACTGATCACAGGCTGGTCAGGGCTGTAATGACACTGCATATCGCTCCATCTCACAGAAACCGACCCAAGACTGTTGGAGCCTCCTACAATGTCACCAGGCTGAAGAATCCAACCTGCCTGGCAAAATTTCAAGAAATACTTGATGAAAAATTCCAAGATGGACTGACCTCCGTAGGCAGCTCCGAGAAATGGTCCTCCTTCAAGGATACCGTTGCTGAGACTGCAAAGGAAGTGCTTGGTGCCAAAACTAGAACGCATGAAGACTGGTTCGACGAAAACGATGACAAGATCAGAGAAGCCCTCCTTACTAAGATCAAGGCTTATATCGAGTGGCAGAATGACCTGTCCTCCGTCTCCAAGCGTGAAAGATTTAAAACTCTACAGGCAAAAGTCCAGTCCGACCTTCGACTGATGCAGGACCAGTGGTGGCAAGATAAAGCGGCCGAAGTCCAGCATTACGCGGATACCCACAATTCCAAGAAATTCTTTAGCGCTCTGAGGACAGAGGACAGTCTTTAGCCCCTCTATATCGGGCTGCTCCCCGTTGTTGTCCTCGGACGGTTCGACCCTGATCAAAGACCAAGAGGGCCTGAACAAGCGCTGGCAAGAGCACTTCAGTAACCTGCTTAATCGACCCTCATCGGTCTACGCATACGCACTGAACCAGATTCCCCAGCAGCCCAATGCAAGACTCGCTCGCAGAACCCCCGACCATAGACGAAATTAAGAAGGCGATCCGTCAGACAAACTCAGGCAGAGCGTCGGGTAAGGACGGCATTCCTGCCCTGCCGAGATTTACAAGGCGGCAGGCCCCAACGCCTTTGAAGCCTTTCATGATGTCCTTCTGAGTATGGGGAAGAGGAGGAGATGCCTGATGATTTCCGTGATGCCCTGATTGTCTCCCTCTACAAGAACAAGGGAAGCAAATCTGACTGTGGGAACTACAGGGGCATCTCTCTCCTCTCTATTGCAGGGAAGATCTTTGCCAGAGTTATACTCAACAGACTTATCATAGTATCGGAGCAGAACCTCCCGGAGGCGCAATGCGGCTTCAGGCCTGGCAGAAGTACTACTGATATGATCTTTGCCATCCGACAACTTCAAGAGAAGTGCATTGAACAAAACATGCCCCTTTTCTCTGTTTTCATAGATCTGACCAAGGCTTTTGACACGGTCAATAGAGAGGCCCTCTGGACAGTCCTAGAGCGCATCGGGATGCCCGCCAAAGTTTATATCAATGATCAGGCTTTTTCACGACGGCATGACTGGCCAGGTCCTCTCTGGCGGGAATGTGACGGAAGCCTTTGCAATCACCAACGGTGTGAAACAGGGCTGTGTCTAGCTCCAGTCCTATTTAATGTGTTCTTCACCTGTATGCTGTCCCATGCCGTCCGCGACCTGGAGAAAGGGGTCTACATTCGCTATCGTTTGGATGGCTCCCTCTTCGACCTGTGTCGTCTCACTGCCAAGACAAAGAGCATGCAAACCCTCCTTCAAGAAGTCCTCTTTGCTGATGACTGCGCCCTTGTGGCCCATGCAGAATCCGACCTGCAGATGATGCTAGATCGCTTCTCTGAGGCCTCAAAACTCTTCGGCCTGACTGTCAGTCTCGGCAAGACGGAGGTGCTTCACCAACCTGCACCAAACACCCACCCACCTGCACCCAGCATTATCATCGACGACACACCACTTGCCAATGTCGAACATTTCAAGTACCTGGGAAGCACCATCTCCTGTGATGGCTCCCTGGATAAAGAAATCGTCTCTAGAATCGGCAAGGCTAGCCAGGCATGGGCAGACTCCGCACCCGAGTGCTCAATCAACACAGTATCCGACTATCAACGAAACTGAAGGTCTACAACGCGGTGGTACTCCCCTCCCTTCTCTACGGTTGTGTAACATGGACACTGTATCGCAGACACTTAAAAAAACTGGAATACTTTTTCACATGCGAGCGCTCCGTTCCATACTCGGAATCAGCTGGCAGGACCACATCACCAACCTGGAGGTCCTGGAACGTGCCAACTCCACCAGCGTTGAGTCCATGCTCATCAAGGCCCAACTTCGATGGGTGGGGCATGTCATCCGTATGGAGGAGTTTAGGATGCCAAGACGCCTGATGTATGGTGAGCTACAGCTCGGCAAGAGAAACCAAGGCCGCCCAAAGCTGCGATACAAAGACACTGTGAAAGCAAACATCCAGTGGTGTCATGTCAAGCCGAGAGAACTGGAGGAGCGTGCTATGGACAGACCAAAATGGAGAGTCTCAGTCAACAAAGCTGCTGCAAACTACGAAGAAGCACGACGCCAGAAGCTCACTGATGCCAGAGAAAAGCGACACAGGGCTGCATCAGCAGTGATCACAACAACGGACTTCCAATGCCCCCACTGTTCAAGACTCTGCGCCTCCAGGCTAGGACTGCAGAGCCACCTTGCGCGTGCATCGATGAGCTGCAGAACGTAAATGTCATCATCGGATCCGATGGACAACCAACCACCACCACCCTTGGAAATAAGATCATCATCATCATCATCATCATCATCATCATCATCATCATCATCATCATCTCTCTCTCTCTCTCTCTCTCTCTCTCTCTCTCTCTCTCTCTCTCTCTCTCTCTCTCTCTCTCTCAGCAGCAGCGGTATCAGTAAAGTAATTTAATGGGAATGATCTTAATATCAGCACTGAAGGATTATGGTGAATTGCTTGGACTTAATGGGGACTTTTAGAATAGATCACATCGCCCAACACGTACACGTGTTGAGATACGAACGGATCACGCACGTGAAGTCAGTTTCGTTTCAGATTACGTGTGCCGCCTGCTCACGTTTCTCAAGTACCCTCCCCCCTCCTCCCAAACCAAGGAAGGTAACATAGAAAGCACCTGCTTGTACTCAACACGTGTGTTGACCTACATGTCTTGATTTCCGACCCTATGCAATACCGCAAAGACGACGAAATTTCTTTATTATTCAGACTTTCGAGATATGCAGTCTCTCCCCCCCCCCCCCCCCCCCCCCCCCCCCCCCCCTTCTTTTGATCCTAAACTATGTCATTTATGATTACTGTGACAAATAGTGACATACTCCATATAAGCGACTAGAACTGTCTGTATGCATGGAGAAGGACCACACTCACACACACACACACACACACACACACACACACACACACACACACACAGAGAGAGAGAGAGAGAGAGAGAGAGAGAGAGAGAGAGAGAGGAGAGAGAGAGAGAGAGAGAGAGAGAGAGAGAGAGAGTGTTTCCTCCCAGGTACTGCAGCAGGATACAGCTAACTTGTGGGCTGGACAGGAAAAGATGGGGAGGGAATAGAGAGGAATGGTGTTGCATGAAATGAAACCTGATGTAAGTTCAAAAGCGTTTCGTTTCGTTGCCGATTATATAGTTTTTATGCAAATAATCATCATTGTATGGATACAGGAAACGCACTCCAACTGATTTCATCATTTCTAGACAGTTGGCAACAATGAGTCCGTCTTCATTCTTCAACATCCAATATATTACCTGTCAGATATTGAGTACTACAGGGCTCAGTTTTGGGTCCTCTCTTATTTTCTATCTATGTAAACCATCTCCCTCTTTATATACAAAGATTCTGTGAACTCTTTTGTGATGAAACGATGACTTATACAAACAGCCTTTACCTTAATTCGGTGTATGCATCATTATAAAAGTCTGTAGACGTCGTAATTGAATAGTGCCGTGTGAATTACATGTCACCGACCCCCAACAAGATTAAATTTATGCTTAGAACAAGCCGAAAAAAAAAGACGGCAAAATCTAAAACAGGTCCCTTCTATTTCTATCAGCAATGTAAGAGCTGAAGAAGTAGACAGTCATCGTGCACCAGGCGAAATAATTAATAACAATGTTTCATCGTCGACTGCTCACATCAAAACAGTGCCCGGACAAATGCATCAATTAAGCAGGATGAAGCACTTTATGAAGATCCATGCCAGAAAAATCTGCCTGAATGCATTCATAATCTCTAAGATTAATTATTGTTCGACATCATTTGACTCAGCCAGGGCAAATTCAAATGAAACCTTTGATCAGCATCTACAAACGCGCCTTTAAAGCAGTTCTCATGAAATCCTCAAACCGTGCAGCATTGGACTATGTTCAAATTGAAGTTCTTCCACTAAGGGATATGTTTGCTATCAATTAAGGATGTTCATCCAAAAGAAATTATATCAGCATTAATCCACAAGCTGTTCAATCCAAATTTGGCATGAATTCTAGATTTCTCTCTCTCTCTCTCTCTCTCTCTCTCTCTCTCTCTCTCTCTCTCTCTCTCTCTCTCTCTCTCTCTTCTATTTTCACTTGATGTTCCATTATGATTGCATGACCGCCTTGTTTGGTTGTTTGCTTTCTTACATTATTTCATTTCACTGCATGTTGTAGTCCCTACTCAGGGCGAGGACTGGATGCAAAAAAGTACGTCAGTGCTTATCTATTATCCTCGTAAATAAAGAATTTTTTGTCTTGTCTTGTCTTGTCTTGTCTCTCTCTTAACAAAACCCCAGATTCCCCTAGCTAGAATTGACTTATTTAAAAAACAAGTCTTGGTTGTTCTTGTCCTCACACCTGGAACTCACTTCCGCCGGAGCTGAAATGACATCCAAGGTCAGAATCTTACGGACGATACTATCAATACCTATCTACATGTATGCTATACTATATCACCAACAACATGCATTTTTTTACCTACCTTCCAGAGTGTATTCCTGCCTTTTACAAGTGTGTTACTGTTTCCAAATAAAGTGCTTCTATCATTTACACGTCAGTGCATGCAAATGTTAATGCATGAGATTGATAATGTACTCATGCAGCGTATATGCTAATGTCATGGTACTGCTCATATAATCATACGTACTTTTTTTTTTCCTAGGGATGAATGTGATGGATAATGGCATTTTTTTAAGCTCCCCCCCCCCCCCCCCCCCCCCCCCCTCAATTTCTATGTTGGCTTTCTATTTCTTTTTTATTTCATCTTTAATACTTGTTTTCCGTACACAACATTAACCAATGTTTGACTCTCTACCTACCTACCTCTCTACCTCTCTCTCTCTCTCTCTCTCTCTCTCTCTCTCTCTCTCTCTCTCTCTCTCTCTCTCTCTCTCTCTCTCTCTCTCTCTGTCCTGTCCTCGACAGCAATTTTATCTCGTGTTTCTCACTGCTTTGAAAAAACCAATCTTGCCTGAACAAGAATGTTGAATATGAATATATGCTTTTGTATGTGAACATGACTGCCTCTTGCATCTCTGTCCTTTCCTCCACAGGTAGTGCTGGTAATATCATAATGGTACTTTATTCTTATACTCCATTCCAAAGACATTACTACTGGAAGCCAAACAACAAGAGTATTATGCATCTGTGTGTGTGTGTGTGTGTGTGTGTGTGTGTGTGTGTGTGTGTGTGTGTGTGTGTGTGTGTGTGTGTGTGTGTGTGTGTGTGTGTGTGTGTGTGTGTGTGTGTGTGTGTGTGTGTGCACGCGCGCGCGCGCATGCGTGCATGCGTGTGTGCGTGTGTGTGTATACGTGCGTGCGCACGCGCGCGCGCGCGTGTGTGTGTACGCTTGTGTGTATGCCCGCGCAGGCGTGCGCGTTTGTGAGTATGCGTGTATGGGTGAGCACCCGCCCTCTCCCGATAGTGAGAGCTTGCCGTTGTTTTTCTCAGTTGCATGGGAATCCTGGCACAACTTTCCTTTTTTTCCTTTTTTTCTTTCTTTCTTTTTTCTCTCTTTTTATTTCTTTTAAGGTGCGTCACGCGTCACTGCTCTTTGACCAAAGAAAAATACTTTTAACCCCCTTTTTAAAAATCTTCTTCTTCCTCCTCCTCCTCCTCCTCTCCTCCTCCTTCTCCTCTCCTCCTCCTCCTCCTCCTCCTCCTCTTCTTCTTCTGCTGCTGCTCCTCCTCCTCCTCCTCTTCTTCCTCCTCCCCTTTCCCCTCCTCCTCTTCTTTTTCTTCTCTCCTTCTCCTTCTCTTCCTCCTCCTCCTCTTCTTCTTCTCCTTCTTCTTTTTTTTCTTCTTCTTCTTCTTCTTCTTCTTCTTCTTCTACTGCAGACAGTGCAGAATAACTGTATCACCATACATAAGATCTGTCTTCCTTGAGTGGGCAAAAACGAACAGTCTTCACAGTTAATGCTTCTCCTTCCTCCACCCCCGTCATTCTCTGCCCCTCCTGCCGTGTCCCTCTTTACCCCTCCCTCACTTGGCCTCCTTTGGAAGTGCTGTTCAAAAGGTCAATCGTGGACGACCTTCGCCCACTGTTCTGGCTTTCGTAACGCTTAAACAAATACAAAAGGAAATTCGGTTTTTACTGCTTTCAAATTCTTATTTCTGACCCAGCTGGCTTTGCTCTGTGTGTGTGTGTGTGTGTGTGTGTGTGTGTGTGTGTGTGTGTGTGTGTGTGTGTGTGTGTGTGTGTGTGTGTGGGTGTGTGCGTGTGTGTGAGTGCGTGTGCGCACGCGCGCATGCGTAACGAAAGCAACACTTCAGCCTCTCGGAGAGTAACACTTGGCTTTACCTACCACAGAAAGGATTCGAACGACAACGACCTAGATGTGCTTTCTTTTCAGACACATTCATCTGATGAATAGCGGTAGAGAGCTGCAAGACATCTATCCAGAACTTTCATAGTAGAGCCCTTTAATTATAGCTGGAACACATGCACATCTACGTACTGGCACACTGAAAGCCAGTCGTTGAATCATTCACAGCGACAAACACCTCCTCTGTGGGTGTTCTAAGTCAGACGAGTGTCATCACCAGACCCAGCAAGGCCATCTACTTGCAGAGGTGGCCTCCCCTTTTGATGTGTTCATGAAGGATGACTATACAAAGTGCCTGCAATTCAG
>JADBJO010003779.1:95000-97500 GCA_016801955.1 Conus betulinus
CTGCAGTCTGTACCGTCTAGTGCTACACGTTCAGCTGGACTGACTGACCATCCACAGCACTAAGCTGCCTTGCAGTCTGAAGATTCAAAGGACGACTTGGACATCCCTGACATCTTACAGAGTACAGCATGAGGCTCTTTGCTGCTCCCCACGACGTCAATAACCTGACAGTATTAGTAACCTCAGAAGCTGCAACATTGACACTGCTTCCTGGGAAGATGTCGCTCTTGACAGAACACATTTGAAGCAACGGTGTACCCAGGGCACAAAGACATTTGAGGGCAACAGAGCAGCTGCCATCCAGGAAAGGAGGAATCGGAGAAAACGAGGCCCATCCTTGCACGATTCCATTCGGTGGAACGTCTGTGCCTCAGGAATTGGTCTTCATTTCCATATGAGGACCCATATCATCAGCAAATGACCTGTCTGCCACTCATCCGTCGGGCACGGCGAGAGAATCCCAAATCACCATTATGATTAGTAATCTGGTAGGCGTACGTGTTTGTTAAGGGCTACTCAATGGCTTGAATAAGACTTGTAGACACTGTGCGTGAAATCCATCAAGACAATGATGAATAGCAGCGGCTCATTTACCATTACGCAAAATATTTTTGTAAAGATGGAATGAACAGCCATGTTTCATTGAAGCTAAAAGCGCGTTTCTTTCAGCCCAGTATGAAGTGCTACACAGAGGAGATCTTTGGATCAGTGCTGCTGACCATGGAGGTGGACACGCTGGACGAAGCCATCCACATGGTCAGTTCCAACCGTCACAGCAACAGCACAGTCATCTTGATCAACAATGGAGCCACTGTACGCAAATACATCATGGAGTGTGACGTGGATGTTTGTGGGGGTCAATGTGTCCATCCCAATGGCTATACCCACCTTTACCTTCACTGGATCACGAGGCTCTTTTCCTGGGGAACAACTTCAGAGGCAAACAGGCTGGTGGACTGATTTCTCTTTTAGTTTCATTCTTGATAAGACATATCCTCTGTCATCGTATATTCCCTATGATTTATGTCTTTAATACAAGATACGCAGTACTGCATTCCTGTCAAAAGAACTACCCTGGTGCTTTCCACCAGTATTTTTTTGTCAAGTAACACAGATATCAAATGGCTACTATTTTCAAGAAATCGGCTTGCGTTGAGGCGATGGTAGAAATCACCAATAATTATCAGCGAGATGTGTCCATTACAATGTATATAGGACCACGAACAAAGAAACTAATCTCACATGAAAAAAAAAATGCTGAAGGAAACATTTCGGTGATTTTTTACCTGAAAATGTCAACCAAATGCATCTCATTTTAAGGTTTTCCTGATATGGCACTTGTGATGGTATACAATGATGCTGTTTGAAGATTTATCTTTGAATCTGATTAATTGTAAAAAAAAAAAAAAGAAAAAAAGAAAAAGAAAAGCGAAATGGCACGGACATGTTCAAGGGCCAGTAGCACATTAATGTGGATTCAAAGACAAACAATGTAACTCTCATACATGATAAAGTCTGCCCATTAGTTACGTGGCTACTGGGAAAAGTATATCAATACTGTTTTAACCTGGAATGACCTTTTGTTCTCAAAGTAATCCTAGACTTACTGGATATTTTTTTACTAAAAATGGTTCTGCAGTTGTTTCCCAAAATGTTCGAAATCTTTGAAACGCAATGTCATGCACTAGGGTACTCGTTACCCCCCCCCCCCCCCCCCCCCCCCCCCCCTCCCCTCAACATATCCCTAACCCTATCTCTCCACATCCCGACTCCAAACTCACACACAGAGACCCTTCCCCTACCATTCACCCACCTGCCTCCCACCCAACACACAATGCTCACAACTTTACTCAAGGGAATGCTCCTCTAAACGAGAGCGTTTAAAAGTCTGGTTTTTAGACTTGAGCATCAATGACATGTTAATTTGTGCGAACTAGAAAGGCACGAGTTCTTAGCAAGAGGTTAAAAGAATTGAGACTACTCTCTCCCATATTTTCATATTATTACTCTTTCGAAATCCCCAAGAGATTTGCATTGGAAGAAAGAAGTGAATGGAAAGTTCAGTGTGTGTTGAACGAATCGGATATATACGGCGGATAAGGCCTACAGAAATACACTGACCCCAAAATTATGCTGGGACCCAATGACATTCTTTTGAAAGCAGTCTGATGCGATTCTTTTTTTTTTTCGTTCTTTCTTTTTTCTAAACTCTTTTTTCCCCCTTGCAGAACTGTGTTGACTTCTTCATAGTTATTCAGGTCAGAGTGAGGGGTGACGAGAAAAGGTTTCAATTGTAAGTCATGTCAGTTATAGTATAGCCAGCCGTCGGGGCGAAGGGAGTTGAAACGCAAATCGAGGTTAGTGTAGGTACTGAAGCAGTGCCGATGTGCACCGATGCATGGAGGGGCAAAAGAAAAGGTCCAGCCAGCAGATGCAATGCCTCTAAGTTCACGAAAGAGGTGACAGACGTGATATAAATATTCTTGCACTGAACGAGTTT
>JADBJO010003779.1:100000-132500 GCA_016801955.1 Conus betulinus
TTACAAGCTTGATGACACTTTTTGATAGGTTAAGAATGTGTTGTATTAATAGATAGGTAATGAAGGTTGTATGTTGCTGTTGTTTATCATGTTTAGATGTATAGTTCCATTGACAACAACATTATTCAAACATTTCTCTCGTGAAATACGAAAACGTAGTCTGCTTGGAAGAAAAGAAAAAGGCAAAGGAAAACAAGAAAACAACTTTTGGATGAAGTTTTAGACTAATTTGTTTGAAAATTCGATGAATGATATTCGAGGGAAAAAAAAAAGAAAAAAGAAATAGAACAGACACAAGAAACAAAAGTCTGGGAAGAAATGCAGGTTAAAACACAATGTCAATAACTACGTGATAATAGAAAGACAAATGCTCATCATCATTCTTGTTATTATTATTATTATTATTATTATTATTGTTGTGTTATCATAATTATTATCATTATTATTATTGTTACCATCATCATCATCATCATCATCATGGTTGTCATTATAATCTTCATGATTGTCATTATTATTGTTATAACTTATATTATCATTATCATTTAATTACCATCATCATCATCATCATCACCATCACCATCATCAGTATTATCATTATCATTATTTTTATTATTATCATTGTTATTATTATTATTTTTATTATCATTGTTATTATTATTATTTTTTTTTATTTGTGTGTGTGTGTGTGTGTGTGTGTGTGTGTGTGTGTGTGTGTGTGTGTGTAAGCCTGCGACTGCTTTTGGTCGCAAAACACGAGTCAGTGTATTGAAAGCGTGTGCAGGTGTGTTGAGTCAGTTTTGGTAGCTTGCGGTAGGTAGGTTTGCGCTCTCCGTTGATGTGTGAAGGTGTTCAGTTCGCCAAAAGACGGAGGAACTAAGCTGTACAACACATTGAAAGACCATGCTGTGTGCGGTGCGACTGACGACAAACCCGACAGGCAGGCTGGTAAGAATGCACAAACAAGACAAGTCCCTGAACATTAGGACATTCTTAATACCGTAAAAAGGCATGGGATGATGATGATGATGATGATGCCATTTCAGCTCTGCCTTCTCGATAAGATCAGGTGAATATGGGGATATGCTCACGATCACGCGCGCGTGGGCACATACACACTTACACACGAACATGCAGTCACGCTAACATATACACACACATACGTACATACCTTCATACATAAACACCAACGCACACACATAACTCGAACCCCTACTCCTCCTGCTTCTCCTGCCTTCTGTTCACCGTCAGGTTAATTTGGAAACTGTGTTGACATTTGAGAATCAACACGAAGAAATCAAACGAACGTCTTGCACACACACACACACACACACACACACGCACGCACGCACGCACGCATGCACGCACGCGCACACGCACGCACGCACACACCCACACACAGATACAAGAAACACATTCAATTCTAATACAACCACATCATTCTCCGTTAGCGTAGGTTAAGTGCAAGAGAGCGGCATGTACCTCTGATAGTGTTAAGGAAGGAACTGATAGTGTGGATGGGATATCTTTAGATCTGCAGTACTCTTTTAGAAGCTCTAAAGAATTTGTCGTTCCACTTTCCCCCTCTTAATAAAGTTGTGTGCTATCGATGCAAAATGCCTGTTGAGTATGCTGCAAAAAATAGCTCTCGCACTGGTCCGGAGTTTCACAAAGTTTTTTTTTTTTTTTTTCTGTGGTCAGTGTGTTCGTAGCGTTCCATATTTGCTTGGACGTTTTACTATCCAATGCTGTATCCCCCCCCCCCCCCCTCCCCCCCCCCCCCCCCCCCCCCCCCCCCCCCCCCCCCGAAAGTACCTTGTGTTTAGTAGCACGCTTTATGGATGTCACAAGCTTACTTTGCTCATTGAAAGTTGCACAATCATTAGCTTTGAACGTATCACAGAGATGCCCTACCTTATTTACATCTGCGGACACCCGTTGAGTTTGGGCTTGGTTTACTTTCGTTCTGTTTTAGTTAGAGTATGTTTGTTATAGATATTGCAGAACGTTGGTATCCAGAAATCTATTGCTTCCTGGCGATTAGTAGGAATTGATAAATATGAGACAAATCGGAGTTTAATAGGTCAGAAATAAAGCTGCCTTTTCCAAACTATTTGAAGCATCTATCATGTATTGTTTTGTGTGACCTGTTTGGGGCATTTTAAGACTCTTTTTTGCCAAAATTAGACAGGCAAGGAAGTGGTCGCTACAATGAGTCGCTGGTGGACACACTCTATGCTGAGTGTGGATAAGACATAAATGTAATCAATGAGGGTACTTGAGTTGTCCGTTACACGTGTTGGGCATTCTCTTAGTTGATCAGGAGGACTTCGGTCACCGGTGCGAAAGACAGTTGGCGTCACACACACACACACACACACACACACACACACACACACACACACACACAAATGGTAGGTAGGCACTCAAGGTCTGACCAGCGCGTAGGGCTAATGCGTAGGTCAGACATCCGCTGAGTCGTAGCCACGAGACCCCTTCTTCAATTGTCTTAGCTTTGTTGTTAATTCATTTATCCATCAGCTTCAAATCATGCGTAGTGTGGTCTCAAAACTTAGCGGATGTGGTGTAGCGTAAATGGACTAGTCCGCACGCAGTGACGCCTCCTTGATGAAACTGAAACTTAGTTGATTTAATTCATACGACTCATTACGTTGTCACTATTGTCTTTGTCAGCTAGACTTATTTCGTTGTCTTTTAGCACAGTTGCACTCACCGTTAAATCAAAATTATCGAAGCAATCAATTCTTTCTACGGCCTTTCTGTTGGTAAATCCATTGACTACTGGGTTTAAAAGATTCAGTTTCATGTCTACCTACAGTGATTCGACATGACATTGCTCTAATTTGTAACTTCATCTTAAAGCAACTGACTGTGAATCGTAGCAAACCTGTTTCCTTTGAGGTCGCGAGGTCATGACAACTAGAATTATGGTCAAAAATCAAGAGAGGTCGGAATCAGGTAGGCCTATTCGTTCTTGTAGTCGGATTCAGAGGAACAGAATGAAAGAAAATTGTCACAACCATGATCGAAAATGGCCGCTGTTCTCCCTATTTGTTGTATGCAGGACGAATTTTCAAACAACTAACACGCACACGTTGTTCTTGAAGGCCATGTATCAGAAGTCTAAAAAATAGGTAAACTAACATAGAAATACTGTATGGAGAGAATGACACTTATTCAAACGACACCCTTCGTTAAAAACAAAACAAAACAAACAAAAACAAACAAACAAACAAACAAAAACCCTGAAAGGCCAATATGCTAAACACCCAAACCAAGTGTACAGACATCAGGCAACGCTCTTCAGGGAATAGCGCGTACAGCAATAAATCATATCCGATACAGCGCGCAGACAGCATGACAGGTTCAGTGGTGTCAGTCAAGTTTCACGTCTATATCCGATTACACTGAGGCAGCTTAATCTGTCAACATGTGAGAACGCATGCACTCTGGTTCTGCAGCACAAGTATACCCTCATACACTCACGCGCGCACGCCGCACTCACACTTACACTTACACACACACACACACACACACACACACACACACACACACTTTACTTATACCGATACACTAGAATTGGGATCTGTATTCGTCATTCCGCGATAACTGTCCTAAAGAAATTATTGATTAACTACCAGAAATTCTGTTTTCGTGACTGTCTTATTTGCCATTTGTTAACAGCAAGAAAGATTTTATTTTCAAATTATGTATGTGTCACATCTCACGCGCGCACACACACACACACACACACACACACACACACACAAACAAACAAACAAACAAACACACACACACACACACACACACACACACACCTGTAAGAATGCAAATACGATCGAGTAATCTAACACTATCCGCCTCGGTAATTTCCTGCTCGCGGGCATCTGCAAGTCTGGGACACAGTGACCTAATTGACCTGCCAACTTCATAGAGCGTAAACCTCGAGCCGACGCGCGGTGTAGCACGAGAATCGCCCACCCCCTCACCCTCCGACAACCTTTACGCCGGATTCGTTGCATGTGCGTTTATCACTCATCCAGATTAATCACACTCGCAACATACTTTCCATCCTCCCGCTCTCAGACTCCTCTTGCCGATCCGACACAAATACACAAACCCCTGCCCTTCCACTCCACTTCTCCACCCACTTCCTACCCAACACACAGAGCTTAAAACAATGCTCAAGGGAATGTTTGTCTAAACAAGGACCGGTATGTTCAAGCTTATTATAGAACATGTGTTGTTTGGTAATGATGATCAAAGACAAGCAGACGAAGGGTGCGATCAAATCATCCCGTTTGCTAAATATTTTGTATAGATATGTAAAGTCAACAAGATCAAATTTAATCCCCAACACTTTCTGAAACACTTAAAGAGCTAACATAAAACCAGAAAATAAATGCACTGCATGCAAATGCAATCCACAGAGCTTCTTAAGAAGTGGTATCCCTATCAGAATCTTTTAGAAAGTAAGAAATAAAACAAAAACCTTTCTCTACAAAAGTATATTCTTTCCAAATATTTGCCACATATTGTTGTACTCGTCCGAATGTTTCTTGTGTTGATGGAATGCATTGTACTTTAGTGATTTCGTTGTTTAAAACATTGTGTATATAATGCCAAGGAGACAGAGTAAAACTATCTTCCTTTTAAACAAAATCAATATTTTGACAAGACCACTTAAACAGAGTGTATGCACGAGGGTTTGAAATTCTTTTCAGTCTGCTAATTTGAAAGACAATCTTCATTTTTTAGTCCGCTAATTTGAAAGACAAGCTTCATTTTTTTCAGTCTGCTGATTGGAAAGACATCGTTCAATGAGACTGGGAGGGTTACAGTAGACAGTAAATAACGAACAAGTACGGTAACTCTTGCTCCCATAATGATACACGCCCCTAACTCCAAACGCATGCTGCTTATGACACTGGATCGCCCAGCAGAAATGACAGCACAGAGCACACAGAAAACAAACAAGGGACATTTCCCCCAACATGGGAGCAAGAGTCGCGCTCCATGTTCGTTATGATCTGCCTGTTTGCTTTTATTTCGGATTTCTTTTTTTCGGTTTGTGTGACAGACGTCGTTTCACTGTTACGTGTTTTCTGTACACAAACACCATCTGTGTTTCTCTCTCTCTCTCTCTCTCTCTCTCTCTCTCTCTCTTGCTTGGAGTCTTTTCTTCGCTCTCCCCCTTGTGTGGATGAGGTGATTAAAAAAAAAAAAAAAAATGATTTGTGATTTGATTTCAACGCAGTGACAACCTTGATATGGCCTTTGCGGTCGGCTGGGCTACAAAAACACCCTCTCTCTCTCTCTCTCTCTCTCTCTCTCTCTCTCTCTCTCTCTCTCTCTCGCTCTCTCTCTCTCTCTCTCTCTCTCTCTGTTCTGCGTTATCTCAGCCTGGAACTGCTACTCTGTTCTGCGTTATCATACATTATCATTATCTACAATACTTGGTATTGTCCGTTTCGCAGCATTGCTTTCCCCTGTGTTTTTCATCCACTCTTCTGTACTATGGTCGTGATTTGAGACATGCTTATTCTTGCTGTGCTGTACAAATGTGATGGTGTGGAGTGGTAAAGAGAGCCGGCGGAGACAGACAGATTATGGTAGGTTCAGGAGCCAAGGGACACCAGCCAGTCAAAGAGAACGCAAGAGGGAACGACGTGAAATTACTTCCATTTGTTGTTTTTTTTTTCTCCAGGAACACATCTAAGGCTAACAGTGCTTTATTTATTGGGGGGAAAAAGCAAGAAAGAAAGACAAAAAAACAAACAAACAAACAAACAAACACAAACAAAAAACAGATTGTAAAGCCAGAAACAGGGTGCCGTAGATAAAACAGGCCTCGCGAGGCTGGAACTGACAGAAGTTTTCTGTTGCACCTTCCGTGTTGTCTGGTTCGCCGTCCGTTCAAAGTATTCAGCACTATAAATCATTGGTGAAAGTCTCAGAACCTAAGGAATTGAATGAAGTATGTCACTTTTGACGATTTTGTTGATTGTGTTTAATTATCGGCGATTCAAGTCAAAGAATAAATAAACCGACTTCTAACGAGTTTCCACCGTATTTTAACCCCATTTCGTTAATAACTACCAAGCATTGTGACTTTTTTTTTTTCATGAAAATAGCAGACATTTTATACTTTTCATGCATGTAGACTTGATTGTGTAGAACTGTGTCTAAGCGAAGAACTTTGTACTTGAAAATAAGTGCAAAACACAACTGGCTTTCCTCCTCGCCCGGCTGCAGACGTAAGCTTCAGATCTAATTTTCGGTAAGAAAATATTCCGCAGAACCGGACAACCGAATAACAATTTTTCTACAGTTTCAGTTATATGTTTATATTAGAAACGGAGTCATAAACAGGATTTAGCTATGAAAGTTTAAATTTCGTAGGATGATGATTTAGAAAAAAAAAAAAAAAAAAAAAAGGAAAAAAAAAAAAGAAAAAAAAAGGAAAAAAAAAAAAAAAAAAAAAAAAAGAGAGAGAGAGAGAAAACATTCGACCATGACAAAGAGGGAAACGAAGAAGGCGACTGTTCAAGAGAGGTTGGCATTTTCAGTCATTTGGTACAATCGTAAACTTGTACGGAAAATATCCTAAGTAGTGGTACACGAGTTGAGAGCGCACAAACGTTACTTTAAATGCACATTCTTTTGATTCTACAGTTGTTATTTTTTTTTTTATATTTTGAACAAAATCAAGACATCTTCGAGGTTTGACCAGCGGAGATTCGAAAATGGCGCTGAAATCAAGAGTGCAAAGAATTAGTTTAGAGAAGACATGGGCTTACCAATATGTTATCGAAATATACTTGTATACTTGTACAAATGAATACATTAATCTCTGTCACTTCAATAATGTGTATATTGCAGTTTTATATGTTCTGAGGCATACACATTTTAAAAGATTTTTACATTAGATAATTAAGATTCATCATTCCAGGGAGGGGGAGGGGGGGGGTGGGGGTGGGGGGGGGGGGGGGGGGGGGGGGGGGGGGGGGGGGGAGCGGGGGCGCGAGAGAGTCTAGAGCAAAACAGTTTGTCTTGCAACGTCTCCAAGAAATGTGTGCACACTGCAACACCCCGGCTGAACCTAATGTCGTTGCTTTAAATAACAATGACGACTGTGAAAAGCAAACATCTAAAATAGGCACCTATAAAAGTAACGGGCAGGCAATTACAATTAAAAAAAAAAAAAAGTAAAAATGAAAAAAAGACGTTTTCGGATTTTTTAAGAAACCAAAGTCACTAATTATATTTTTTTGACCTCAAAATGTTTTCAGACCTTGCCGGGGCCATTACTCTGTGTGTGTGTGTGTGTGTGTGTGTGTGTGTGTGTGTGTGTGTGTGTGTGTGTGTGTGTTTCTGGAAAGAAGGCACTTCGAATGGAGTAGCCATATTGAGTAATAATTGTTTATGATATAAAGTACACTATATAATTACAGACTCTAATGATGTTCATAAGTAACGGATATTGAATCGATGGATAAAAATGATCGCTCTGCTGAATTTTGGCAAAAGTGGTAATACACATTTTTTCCCCCTTCTCCCTCTCTCTCTCAACGACAACAACAACAACAAAGACCCATAAAATGAACCTCCCGTTTGCAGTGATTAAGCTATACTAATCTAGTTTGGCGTATTCCGGAGGTTGACTATGGAACCATAATTATTCCTCAAGAGCTTAAAAATCAATCAAACTTTAGAAAATTCAAATGTAATTTTAAAAATATCCGATGAATGTCACAGATTTGACTCCACTATACCCTACAATGTATTGGTAATCCTCAATTCAGATTTAGCGTAACAAATATGTGATGAATGTTCGAAGTTGACTCAACCCTACGCTAATTGTATTGATAATCCTGTGCCACTAATGTGGTGTTTCACACTATTTCGCTGTGTGTGTTTATCGATGTCTGCTTCATTGTCTTTCTTTCCCTTTATCCCTGCCTCTCTATGGTCAGTCGGTCGGTCGGTCGGTCGGGTCGGTCTCTCTCTCTCTCTCTCTCTCTCTCTCTCTCTCCTCCCCCCCCCCCCCCCCCCCCCCCCCCCCCCCCTGCTCCTGCCCTGATCATTTTGCTTGGTGGTGGTGGTAGTGTTGTTTGCTAATTCAAGTTTCAATTTTCTTATAGTCTGAAATAGATGATAGTAATTACATATGGACAATGCAGACTGTAATGAACAGTATATCGGTCTTTTTGCGTACCATAGTGTTAATAATTGCCAAAACCTCCTGCATCACATCCCTAATACATTCTGTTTTATCTGTCTTTTCCCTTTCTCGCACCATGTTCCATCGGCAACTTATGACTGCTTCAACAGAATTAAATCAGTGTGTGCTTGTATGCATGTGAAGGCTGACAAATATTCTTTTCCCGGCAGAAACTATGTTTCACATTTCTACCCAAAACAAACATCTATTGCTTTCTTGTTGCGTTTGTTTCCATCATAGGACACAACTCTCTTCCAGGCTCTGTGTGAGATTCCTACAACATGATTCCCTGTTGTTGTGAAATTTACTGGGAGTGCCAAACAAGTCATACACGCTTTCAATCAAAAGATGTTCAACGCAGTTTAATCAGTTATGAACATACATTATCTAAGCAAAGTCGTATAATCCAGAATGAACGTGACTGGAATTTTTCATTACTTGCGTTTTCAAGTAAGTTTCCACGACACCTGCTATACGAATTGTCTCCCTTTAAGACAAACACACAACCGGTCTGTTTGGCAGGCGACACGACCTGCTTGTTCCCATGAAGTACGAAGTGGACTTGCAAAAAAACAAACAAACAAGCAAAAACAAATGAAAGAAAACAAACAATAAAAGAAAACACAGTTTGTTAAGAATGTACAAAAAACGCAAAATTACGTCCCGTACTTACTCAAAGCGCTACCCCATAACATTGAGTAACTTACATGCTGAACGACGGGATTTAAAACGACTTTCTGATACACAATTCAGATGAGAATTTATATGCAAATTTGTAACCCCCATCATATACTTTTCTGTGACGGTGTTTTCAGCGTGAATGGGTAGAATCTAGTGTTTGTAGCACAAAGGTAGTGTGATCCACAACGGCTAGAGTAGTGTTTTTTTTTTTATATAGTAGACTGGCAGTTCCAAAAAAAAAACTCTTGAGAACTAAACTGTGAAAGGCAATTTGCTCCTTTCTACAGCGGTGTGTGCGTGCGATTTTGACACTTAAGTTTTCGTGTGTGAGATTGGTAAGCACCAAAATACAAAAAAGTTTTATGCGCATTTTTTTTTTTTTATTTTTTATTAGTGTCGGATAATTCACATAAAACCAAAACTGGAAATATTTTTGGTTGAGTTAAGCCGTAGGTATACGTTGGAAAAATATGTACATGTACTAAAATTATATCATTACTTTGATTTTTAAAAGTGGCTACCATACTCAGGAGGATTGTTGTTAGAGGGACAGTAATCAATATGGATGATCGTCCAACACTCTGTATCGATACTGTGTTTTAAAAAAAAAAAAAAGAAGAAAATTAAACAAAAAAAGCTTTTCCATACCTATTAAATATTACTGACGTATGCTACGAACAAGGAATTCAAAACAATTGTTTTGTGTTGCTGTATGAGGACCTTGTAGCAAATACCCTTTGCATTAACATTACAATTTTTATAGTTTACATAGATGGTAGCTATGAAAAATGTACTCTTTTTGTTCTGTGGAATACTATAATATTATTACTGAATATTCAGATTGGAAATAAAAGAACCTTCATTGCAAGGGGGGCGGGGGGGGGGGGGGGGGGGGGGGGGGGGGGGGGGGGGGGAAGTACCAAAATACTCGTGGAAAGCTACACAGCTATGTTAATTTGCTTCGTTCAACAGTCTACGTGGGTGTTCTTCCCCGAGTTCTATGCCACGTCCTAGTTACGCCAAGAGAGATGACTGAACAGTGACGTGTGTATACGTTGTCAAGACTGTCGTGAAAACGCTCCGGTAATTTTTTTTTCCAGCGTGAACTTCTGATCCACACGGTGACAAGGGTACTTTTGATAGTACTTCCAGCATACAGCTATACTGACGTGCGATACTGGGTCATCCAACCACATACCGACCTCTTGCATGATGGACCGATTTAGGCCAAATGTCCCACTTGATGGGGTTTCAAAGTCAAAATGTTTTAATTGTTTGGCCTCTGGTCCATACAATGGAGGTACATAATAATCAGAGCATTCATCATGCATTCAGACGCATATCAACTGTACATTGTTTTCGTAAACTAAGTGACTTGCCTATATACATAGACAACTTATTAATTGTTACAAGATTTTCACATGCAAGTAGTAAAATAAGTTTGGATAGGGATGGATTTTTAGAATTCCTAGCAGGAATGAATTCGTCTCTAAGTTCCTTGTATTCTGGGCATATAACACTAAAAAGTGTATTTCCTTTTCAATTATGTTAGCACAAAGAGGACAATCCCCTTCATTACTGTGTTCATTCGTTTTTCTGAATTGTAGACAGCTATGTTTAAGGGGGGATATACCAATCCTGAATTTAGCGAGACATCGCAAACGAAAATTATGTGTGCCTGAAGTAGCAGAGTATCATTATCTATGTCAGTTTCTTCATAATAAGGTGAATTTCTGGAGGTACATACATTCCTAGTAAAACACAATCGCTAGCGGTTTCCAAGAAGTCTCTTAGATAGTTTTTTAACACAACCACATTGTCATATTCTACATGAATTTGTTCTATGTATTGACCTAGTTCTTTATGAACAAACATTATAACTCCACCGGAAAGGCGACCATGGATACTGTCCGACACTTTGACACCAGGGGATACAAAAGGAATACGTGATTGAACCAACGTGTCAGAAATTGATTCAATAAAAGTTTCCACTAAAAAAAAACCCAAAATCATATTTACTCATAAACGAAGAAAAATCTAACTCATTTGCTGTTGTTAACAAACCTTCAACATTATAAGTGACAAACGACAAAAAAGTGATCATTCACACAATTATCCACACAACCAAACTGGTTAATAGCAAAATTAGTAGTACAATTTGCATCATTACCTCCCTTCATAGCACAGTTACCGTTATTATCTGGGCCATGGCCTGCCCGTCATTTGCCATCATCACCGTTCGGGACATTCTGGTCCTTGTTCCTATCATTTTGCCTTGTTTTTGATCTGCTCACATTCCAACCTGGAGGCAGGGTGTTCTGTTGTGACGCAGTGCGTGTCCTTGTCATTACGGTGAACACTGAAAAGAGTTCTTGCTGTGGCTAATGGCAATAAAAGTGTGTCAGTGTCAGTGTCAGTGTCAGTCTCTCTCTGTCTGTCTGTCTGTCTGTCTGTCTGTCTCTCTCTCTCTCTCTCTCTCTCTCTCTCTCTCTCTCTCTCTCTCTCTCTCTCTCTGTGTGTGTGTGTGTGTGTGTGTGTGTGTGTGTGTGTGTGTGTGAAATTCTTGTAAAAGGGTGAGAGGGGGATTGTAACATGCAACTCATTTCTTTTCTTTTATGTGTCTCAAGTTGCAATATTGATCAATCTGATGCAGATACTGCATATAACACATGTCAACAAAATACGATTCAGGAACACACACACACAAAATTGTGCTCTTTGTTTTCCTTCTTTTTGTCATTTTGTGATTGGTCATTTGGTGTTTCCTTGGCCTCAAATATTAGGGAACACACACACACACACACACACACACACACACACAAACAAACAAACGAACAACCACCGCCGACACCACCACCACCACCACCACCACCACCACCCCACCAACACTACCACCGCCGCCATCACCATCACCACACTTACTACCATGATTTTTAAATATTAGGTTACACACACACACACACACACACACGCACACATACACACACACACACTTAATTACCATGTCTTTTTTCTATCCCTTTTTTGCCAAGCGGAGATTGAAAGAGTGTCCTCTTTAAAACCTAAATCTAGAAAACAACAACAACAACCCCCCCAAACACACAGGCAAACCCCCAACCAAACAAAAAGAAAGCGACTGAACATATTTTCAAACGTATGTGGCATATAGTGACGGCGTTTCTTGAAAAAAAAAAAAAAAAAAAAAAAGGCAAAAGAAAATTCATTTCATTTTGAAGTGTATCTTAAATTGGAAACACGGCAGGCGTTCCCGATAGGCACAAAGGTTATGTCGTGCAATTTTGGAAGATAAAAATAAATGGTATCAGCCGTAGGGGTGAATACAGAAGGAAACGGAAATCATTTCTCTATGATCAAGAGGCTGTATTCCTTTCACCCCAATCCTCGCCTCCTCACAAGAGCTAAGAAAGGGAGGTAATTGTGTTATTGCCTTGTTGAGGAAACAGAACGCTGGTGCTCGGCCTGAAATCTCACCACCACCCACAGTTTTGGATCTTTTTGTCTGTTTTTTTTTTTCTCTATGAATATGTGCACGCCCACCCTACCCCCCCCCCCCCCCCCCCTCTCTCTCTCTCTCTCTCTCTCTCTGCTTTGTACATTTATGAATCACACAAAAGGCTACACCCTTGTGTATCCTGATGTTATTGTATGGTGCATATGTACTTGCTTTCTGTTCGTATTTTCTTTCATGGTAACATTGATCTTACGTTTATTGCGGGTACCACCCCTTCAGTATGGGCTATAGCCTTAATCTGAATAAAAATCGTATCTCTCTCTCTCTCTCCCTCTCTCTCTCTCTCTCGTCTCCTCTCTCTCTCCCTCCTCTCTCTCTCTGTCTGTCTGTAGAACCAGTAAGATACATTTACAAATTATTTGACACAAATGTCATATCACCAGCGCTATTGACACACCCCCACCCCCCTTTACACACAACACACACACACACACACACGCGCGCGCGCGCACGCACACACACACACACACACACACACACACACACACACACACACACACACACACACACACACACACACACACACACTCTGACTAATCGTCGACTGGCCAAAGCCATCCCATTCTTAGATTAACTTCATTTATCAAAATCTTACGAGTTCAGGTCATTTTCATCCCATTGTTGTGTACCGATGTTCCGACAGCGAGGGATCTACGAGGTATATAGTACACATGAACATGACCAGCTTGTGAAAAAAAAATAGTCACGGTTGGTTGACGTAGCGTGTCATACTCATAGAATTTATCCGGCAGTTCACTGGGGCACGTCATGTAGGCAGATCCTCGCTGTGTGTTGTAGCTTGAACGCCTTCAGTCTGCCTGACTGTCCGGGCAAGCCAGTCGTACCCTACAGAAGAAGCCATGCAGCGTGCCATCAGACCCGCCACAACCCGCCTGGTAAGCAAATCATAATAGTACGCAAGTAAACAAATAAGAGAAGTTAGAAAATTGGGTTCTTAAGCGTTAAAGGGTTCACAAAGATCAATGCATATGGAGTAGATGAGGTGATCAGAAGAACGCGTGCGTGTGCGCGTGCGAATGTGTGTACAACTATGAACGAGTGTGGTGTGTGTGTGTGTGTGTGTGTGTGTGTGTGTGTGTGCATTTGATTTTTGTTGGTAAATTTGGTGTGGTATGTTGGGTTGTTTTGTTGTTGCTGTTGTTAAGTTGTTGTTATAAATGGAATAGAATTGTGGAAGCGTGTGGGAAAAAGTGATGCATAGCAGGAATGTTTCATAAAGTGTGACACGTAGGCTTGGATTGTTATATCTAGTCGAAGTCTGGAACGAAAGTAAAATCGATTTAAAAAATCCACAAACCAACGATGAATGAACTCTGTGTGTATATGTGTGCATGCGCATGTGTGTGCACGAGCGCGCGCGCATGTGTGTGTGTGTGTGTATGTGTGTGTGTGTGTGTGCGCGCGCGCGCGTGCGCGCGCGTGTATGTGTGTGTGTATGTGTGTGTATATGTGTGTGTGTGTGTGCGTGCGTGCGCGCGCGCACGCGCATGTGTGTTTGTGGGCAATCGGGTTGGTATGAAATGTGAACCCATAATTGAATGTTGTATAGTGTTTAAATTCCATTGCAGTATATTCATGTCGGTGGGGGGGGGGGGGGGGGGGGGGGGGGGGGGGGGGGGGGGGGGGGGGGGGGGGGGGGGGGGGGGGGAGGGCCCTAGCGGTTGGGGGATGGAGGTAAGGCAAAGCCATTAAGAAACTGAAGAAAAACAAAGAAACCGAACAACGTTTTTGCCTCTCAAATGCCATCAAATTGTTTCAAATCAGTTTTTCCGGTAACATACAAGTACTAAGCCTTGGAAGGTACTTTTCTTCACATGTGTTAATGTTGTGTTGAAACAGTCAAAAACAAAACAAGAACAATCTTTTCATGTCTTCAGACTTATGTTTTTGACAAATCATCGCTGGGTTGAGTGCTTCCTCGGGTCAGGCTACATTGATAAAAACTTCACTTTAGATAAGCAGGAAGCTGTTAACCAGAGGAATTGTGTCAAACATGTCAGTCCGAAGATATGATGGAAGCTGTTAACCAGAGGAAATGTGTCAGCACATCAGTGTGAAGATATAATAAAACCGTTGTTTTTTTCTTCCTGTATTTGACCATCTCCGGATTTTACTACTGTTTATTCTACAAGGTGCGGAGTTCAGAACTCCAGAAATTATTAACATTATGTATGTATGTATGTATGCATGTATTTATGTATGTTGTGTGTATGTATGTGTGTATGTATGTATGTATGTGTGTAGGTATGTATGTGTGTATGTATGTATGTATGTATGTATGTATGTATTTATCTAATGCTTTCTTGACTTTATGATCTCATTTTCTTCTTCTCCCTTCCGTTTCACCCCCCTTCCCCCCCCCCCCCCCCCCCCCCCCCCCCCCCCCCCCCCCCCCCCCCCCCCCCCCCCCCCCCCCCCCCCCCCCTTCATTTTTTTTTCTTTCATTTGAATCTTTTTGCCAAATCATTGATGTAATGACGAAAGGTGTGTTAGGCAGCACTTTTTTCCACTACTAAATTGTTCAGCATAATATTGTCTGATCAATCAGTGGGAGACTGAATTTTTCACGAGACCCAAGTAAAGACTGTTTTGGACAATTCATATTTGCTAACAATGCTTGGGTTCTTAAACAGCAGAGCCGACCACTCGAAGTGTTGGACATCTTTTGACCTCCCTTGCATCTTTGAATGGATTCTCAGGCATAGCCTTAAAGATTTTCCCTTACATTTTCTACTCTTTATATAACGGTTTTAGATTTTCAGCAACATCTTTCTTTAACACATTTTCTATTTGTTTTACTGTTCTACCCTTCGCTGGCTGCTTTAGGGTGCTGTTGGATTTTTTTTTTTTTGAACACTTGATGGTGAGAACACCGTACAATTCACAGACTGTGAGGCATCTCCATTTGATGCCAAGGGAGTCCGGACATAATGAGCAGTGTATGTATGAGGAGTCTGATACAGCTGATGAAAGGCCTGGGAGCAGGCAAGATAAAAGGCCTAGGAGCAGGCAAGATATAATTGATCTGTTTTCAGAAAGGTTTATGACGGTTCCCATATGTTGCTAATAAAGGGTTTATAATTGATAATAAATATCCTTGACTTTATCTTCTTATTTTCTTCTTCTCCCCGCCGTTCTTTCCACACGCACACCCCTTTTAAGTTTTTTTTTTTTTTTTTTTTTTTTTTTTTTTTTTCCAAATTATTGATGTAATGATGGAAGAATTGCTGGTCTGCGCTTGTTTTATCCCACTACTTGATTGTTCGGCACACGTGCGCGCGTGCGCACACAGACTACCTACCATATACAGACGCACTTACATACATACACGTCAATGTACTAGATATACAATAGTCCTCAAGTTAGCTCTTTTAGCGGTCAGTGACTTTGAAGTAAACAGGACAACAGCTTCCTGTGTACTGACCCCTTTTACGACCATTATACGTTTCTTTCATGACTCTGAACGTGAATTACTCGACCTATTTTTGAGTCATCTGATGCCGAGGTATAACCTATACATCTGCGTAATGCTGAGATGCAGGGTTTTGAGAAAGAATGTGTGATGAAATAAAGAAGGTTTATCTGTTGGCTATGAAACAGCATTGTACAAGTTGATAGACATACCCTAGATGATAAGAACTACCGGGAAACTTGGCAGATTTAAGTCTGTCTGAATATATACAGAAACTGTATTTGACACTGGCTTGAAATGTTATGCATTCGTGAACACAGACTCAGATACTAGTTGCCTTGGGATATGAAATGGAAAATAACGTGGGCATTATACGTTTCAAAAATGTTTCTGTAACAATGGTTTTTGATTTAGGTCTACTTGGATGGAACAGGGTGTTGGCTGCGTTGACAGATTCTTGTCTGCTTTTGAACAAAGAATAACAAAGCGTAGACAGTCAGACCGGGGCGGTCATTTTCAAAACAATGCAATTGTTGGATACAAATGATTTAAAATCAATCATTTGATGAAAGTAGAGAGGCCTTTCGTAATGGGGGAGAACATGTCACCAAGTAAAACTTCACCCATAATTTTTGTTTTATTTATTTTTTATTTTTTTGTCTGTAAATATTTCTCGTGCACCCATTACAATAGATTCTCAAACGGAATTGGCCCTGGGACAACTCTTTTGTTACCAAGTTTTTTTTTTTTTTTCACTCGTACTATGTTCCATGTTGACCAATTACAACAGATCCTCCAACAGAATTTCCCCAGGGACTACTCTTATGTTAGCCATGGTTTTCTTTTTTTCACACGCACTAAGAGGATGCTGCACGCGGGGTTTCGGGTCATCGTCTTTGCCGAAAGACCAGCAATCTGCTGACATTCACTCGAAATCCCGGGGAAGGGGAGGGGTGAGAGGGACAAAACACAACAAAGAAGAACTTCTACCAGGAAGACATTTGACCCACACCTGCCTCCTTTTCCCCGTTCGTTCGTTCATCTGTACGTCACCTGTCCACCTCTTTCACGTCAGCCCAAGCACGCTCAAGGCACAATGTCAGTTTGAGGTTTATTTGAGACCAGCAACTACAGAGGGCCATTTTATGGACGCCAGTCTCCGATAGAAGAAAGAAGGACGGGAGAGAGAGAGAGAGAGAGAGAGGAGAGAGAGAGAGAGAGAGAGAGAGAGAGAGAGAGAGAGAGAGATTCAAACTCATACTCAAATACTTCAATTGCAAAGGCTACCTACCTGTTTGCTATGAGGTCAAGAACAAAAGTAGAACACACACACGCGCCGGCGCATATACTGAAAATTGTGAAAAAAAAAAAAAAACTTGCATAACAAAATGTTCTTCCTGAGATTACTCAGGCATTTGTGTGTGCTTACTGATAACATTCCTCTCTTGATTTAGTGCTTTAAAAATGAACATAGCTACAGAGCGAGTTACAATTCTCTTTTCATTTTTCAGCAAAAGAAGCAATGACACTTGATGAACATTTCTAGTATGAGCAAAACTGTATTTATCTCTTAAATCTTTATTGGATGGACAAATAGTCAGAAAATGTATTTTGTCCTTGATTTGATTACAGAATGCACAGTTTTTTGGAGTTGAGAGAGAGAGAGAGAGAGAGAGAGAGAGAGAGAGAGAGAGAGAGAGAGAGAGAGAGAGAGAGATTCGGATGTTATTCACATACGCCTAGGCCCCTTATGAAGGGGTATGGAAATAGTACATTGGAAACAAATGTATGCGACATGTAACAAAGTATATCAAATTAAGAAAAATCATTTGTAACTTTTAAGAGGTAGCCATTTCTCTAATTTTAAATGCCTTATACAAAAATAACGAAAAATTTTCAACATCCGTTGTAGAATGATGACGACTTCAATAGGGTCAATCTAAATAAGGAAGGCTGTCTATAGAATTTCGGCTTAATCAATTCATTTCTAATGTTCATGGGGGCTGGACAACAAAGAACAAAAATGCATCTCATTTTCTTGTGACACATTACAAAGAGGACAAAGCATATCATTGTCATCAACATCGGTTTTGTATCTAAATTTATGTATTGCTAAATCCGATATTCCAAGTCTAAATTTTGCCATTATGTATTTAAAGTGTCTATCCATTTCTAAAGTTATATAAGGTTTCAGGGGATGAGGGAGGGAGGGAGGGAGGGAGGGGAGGGAGGGAGGGAGAGAGAGGAGGAGAGAGAGAGAGAGAGAGAGAGAGAGAGAGAGAGAGAGAGAGAGAGAGAGAGAGAGAGAGAGAGAGAGAGAGAAGACAAGACAAGACAAGACAAGACAAGACAAGACATGTAATGTAATGAACCAGACCATCTGCCCATGTCAAAGGGAACAGTGGGGCGGGGATAAAGTCAAAAGAAAATTTCGTGTGTCTATAATGTAAAGCACTGACACAGGAAGTCGAGGAAGGGGGAGTGGAAGTAGGGAGAGGGTGAAAAGCGTGAGGGTGGCCTACGGTAATATAAATCACATGATATCTTGTGACTCAAACACGTGGATCAACAGAAACCTTGACATTCTGTTAGTGTAGGTAACTCGACCTCAGCTGAAGTGCCTTATTATATATAAGAATCGACTGCGAATGAGTGACTAGGACTTGACGGCAGCAACGCATAAGTATCCCATGAGAGGGGGGGTGGGGGGGGGGGGGGGGGGGGGGGGGGGGGGGGGGGGGGGGGGGGGGGTATCTTCCGCTACATCTTACACACCAGAACGACAACACGTTAGGAAGCGAAGCGATTATGGCTGTTTCAAATGCCTGGCGCCGGTGTAATTCGAACTCACAACTTGTTGACTACGAATTGGAGGCTCTAACCGACGAAGCCGAGTACACATCCATAAATTCCTTGAAACTCGGTTGTCATCCATATGACTGAAATCCTGTACTATATTGTCATCATTCAGTTTCTGGTGACAAACGTGACGAAACTGCCAACGAGCGAAATCACCTTCTTTCTTTACTTCAGTTCTGCCCAACTAAGCCAACTTCATACCCATAACTGCTTGAAATTTGGTTGAAATTCATAGTATTATAGTCTTTTCGCTATCGCTATAGCTTTGTTTTTCGGTTTCCCGGTGACAAACGTGAAAAACTGCCAACGAGCGAAATCAGCTTTCTTAACCCCCCGCAGAAGAGCGAGTCTCAAAGTGAGGTAACTGCAGGGGGACAATGAAACAAATTTTAAAAGGAATTTCAAGTAAATCCGCCGCTAACTTGTAATTTATTTGTCCATGTTTAACTGGCGGATTTTTTCTTTAAATTCCTTTAAACCCCCCCCCCCCCCCCCCCCCCCCCCCCCCCCCCCCCCCCCCCCCCCCCCCCCCCCCCCCCCCCCCCCCCCCCCCCCCCCCCCCCCCCCCCCCCCCCCCCCCCCCCCCCCCCGCAAAAGACATTCTACATTAGCAGAACTGGCAACTTTCCCTACCAGCTTTACCCAAATCAATGTAATGCTGCAGTTCATTTTAGTCATCGGATCTTTGTGGGACAAGGTAGATCTGGTGGTGGTGGTGGTGATGGTGGTGGTGATGGTGGTGGTGGTGGTGGTGGTGGTGGTGGTGGTGGGTGTGTGTGTGTGTGTGTGTGTGTGTGTGTGTGTGTGTGTGTGTGTGTGTGTGTGTCTGTGTGTGTGTGTGTAATTTTTTTTTTCTCCGCCGGAAGTTGCTCAAAAATAGAGTGAAGTCCGTCCATGTCCCACCCCGTGTCCCAACTCGTTAGTCAGTTCCACACCAAACACGGAATGTGGTCAACCCGTCCTTGGAACCATTGCCTGGTTACAGGTGAAAGGGTAGAAAGGAGGGAAAAAAAAGAAGAAAAGGGGCCGTGGCTACAGTTATTTGACCAGCCCTGTTGTTTTTTCTGCTGACTTGTATTTAACTATTTATTTCTTCCTTTATTCATTTCTTTATTTATCTATCCATCTATTCGTTTATCTGTTTTTGTTGTTGGCAACAGTATTTGGGTGATCGGTGATACAGTTGTGTACGACGGCTTTTTTCCGGAAAACACATCATGAGTGAATCTGACAACACGGGGACAGGGAGTCACGAGATTCAGTGAGCCAGCATGGAGAAGGGGGAATAAGTCAGTGAATGTATTATGAAAACACAGATGCACGCACACACACACACACACACACACACACACACACACACACACACACACACAATGGAAGTGCCCCTAAAAAGATCTTAAATACATTTAAAACTAACCCTCATAGACATAATCATACGTTAACGTTCCCCAGACCAAGAAACAATCTCTATAAGTCAAGTTTCCTTTACTCTGGTGGAACATTATGGAACAATTTAAGTACAACATTCAAAAGTATAAGTAACCGAAATACATTTAGGAAAAAATTGAAAAGTCATTTAACAAACAATGCAAGAAATGTGTGATTAAATATTCCAAATACCTTTACTTATGTATATTGTTGTCTATCAAACTTGTATCATAGATATATGTGCACAAATATACAGACATATGTGGATATGTATGTGCATGCATATAAAATTATGTACTCGTATATGCATACAGCATTGTCAGTGTATTTTAGATGTCAATGGTATATGTATGTTGCACTTGTTTTTTTTGTGTTATATCCTATTTGGTTGTTGTTGTTGTTATTTGTTGTTGCTTTTCTTTTTTCTTTCTTTCTTTTTTTTGTTGTTTTGTTTTGTTTTGTTTTTTGATGGCTTGATGTAAAAAAGCAATGATGTGCTTATTTAATGTCCCATCAGTAAATAAAATTTTGACTTGACTTGACTTGACTTGACTTCACACACACACACACACACACACACACACACACACACACACACACACACACATTTGCAGAAGGTTTGATCGATTTTTTAATAGTTTGTGTACGACGACTGCATTGTTTTGAAAATAGCTGTCACAGTCTTACTGTCTACAATGTGTTATTCATTGTTCAAAACCAAACAAGAATCTGTCGACGCAGCCAACATCCTGTTCCATCCAAGTAGACCTAAATCAAAAAACATTGAATATAAAGATTTTGGATTATTTCCCCTCTGATATCAATGTCAACCAGTGTTTGAGTGTGTGTTCACTAATGCATAACAGTTCAAGCCAGCGTCAAATACAGTTTCTGTATGACTGTAGATAGACTTACATCTACCAAGTTTCCCTGTAGTTCTAATCATCTAGGGTATGCCTATTAACTTGTAAAACGCTTTTTCATAGCCAATAGATAAAACGTCTCTATTTCATTACACATCGTTTCTCAAAACCCTGTATTTCAGCTTCATGTAGAAGTATACTAGGTTATACTTGGGCATTAGATGACTTAAAAATAGGTCATGTGATTCATGTTCAAAGTTATAAGATAAGCGAGTAATGGTCGTAATAGCTCGCTCCCCTCAAGATTCTATCTGAAAATGCAGACGACTTTTACGACCTCAAGTGTAGACACCCTAAAATCATTTTCACGTTATTCCAGATACAGGTAGTAAAGGAAAAAAAAATGAATGGCACGGTATGGAGCGTTAGCACTTTCCTCTTTGTACCTCCACCATCCTCCTTCTCAATTCCGTTCGCGATCCTACCACTACACCCACCTTACTCCTCTCTGTATCTTCTCTCCCTCCCACCGTCTTTCTTCTTTTGTGTACAGTGGCGCCAGGCGCAAAGATCATTGACCGAAAACCACGACAAAAGCGCATTGACTTTTCATTTTAGTGCTGTCTTCTTGAGCTCTTCTTCATGACACTGATCACACACACACACACACACACACACACACACACACACACACAAATCCAGTAAGTTCATACGACGTACAAAATGGTTAAAACAAGAGCAGCCACAATGAAAGAAAAGAAAAAATGCTCAACAAAAAGTAAGTTCGATCCTTGTGAATGTTCTCGGCATGAATCGCAATCTGAATCTCCGACTCGGAACGAGCAGGCATCTAGCCAAACGAGCAGCCACAGTACATCATCAGACCCTGCAACGGTTGGTGAAAATCCTTATAAAAAATACTAGTCGGTCTGAAAGTTCCTTGGAAATTCTGACGTGTACAATTAAAATGCTCTGCGACAGAATTTCGGCCTTAGAAAAGAAAGTAGAGGAGCTGACGAAAGATAACAACAAAAAATGGAACTACAAAGAAGCTGAAACTGTAAGTGTTGGAACACAAACAAATAGTTCAACAACAACATCTTCCAACTCAACACAACGCAGCAACATACCAACATATGCTGACAAGGTGAAGTCTCCGGCTCACAAAAAACAACTTATTTCAAAAAAACTCCCCTCACAGTCAGTGACACAAACAGCAAAAGAAAAACCATCTCTGGAGCAAACAAAAAGGAACAGTTAGCTGACGTCAAATCTATTGGCATCAAGTCCGATGACGCCCAAAAAGGTACATTCTGACTCTCTTCCCAATGTTCTTTTTTTGCACGACTCTGTTATGTCAAGAGTCAACGCTAGGCGCCTGGGAGAGGCCTACGGACTTAAAATTGTCTCCAAAAGAGCTTTCAAGATCTCAGACTGTGAAAAAGAACTTGAAAACATTGGTTCAGAAGTTCCGGTTGATTGTGTGATACTGCATACTGGAATAAATGATTTGAAAAGTACTGACCCTGGAGTTACAGCAAAAAAGATGATTAGTGTTGTCAACAAAATCAAACAGCAATCTCCGAAAAAACAAAGGTCGTGGTAAGCAAAAAGCAACGCCAGTCAAAGATCAGATTCTGGAGGGGAGACGACAACTATTCAACGCTTTACTGTTTTTTCCGAATTTCCTCGTCATCAGACATCTCTTCTCTCTCTCTCATGAGAACCTTGATCCTCTCAACAACCGGCTCATGAGGGATGCCCACCCGTCTGACAGAGGTACCAGCATCCTCGCCGGAAATCTGGGCGGCATGTCCATCGTCTCTTTTGGCAGAAACAACGCCGGAGACATCGCCAGAATCAGACACGCGGGAGAGGCGCCTGGGACCACGAGCCATTCCCCCACCTCCTGCTGGTCGTGTCGGAGCTCCCGGTCCGTGGCTTTTTTCCATCCTCGTGCAGGGGACACATGGGACTCTTACAGCTGGCAATTCGTCCCTTGGTGACTTGTCAACTTCACCTTGCCATTTGATTCTGTTAACTATGCCTTATGAAAACTTCCAATGATAATTTATTACTATTTCAATGGAACTGTCGGTCAATATCAACAAATCTCTTACACTTTGAAAATCATATATATCAACATAATTATTCAGTGCTAGCATTACAATCACTGAATGTAGATGTTCATAAGCTACGAAAATACGCAATTTTTTTATTATCCACCTTTGTATAACTATAGGAATGATGGTAAAAAGATTCAAACCGCCATTTATGTGAGAAGAGAGATCTAAATTATTGTCCTCTGAACCCTCCTATTCCTACTAATGCTGGAGTTTTCGCAACTGGGGTTACTGTAAAATTGAACAAGCAGACAAATTTAAACATCATTTCTGCTTACTATCCCAGTGGCCCAAAGGCAGATAATACAGACTGGATAAAAAAACCTTCCTTTGTCAAACAACAAATGGGTATAATACTGGGAGATTTCAATGCGCATGCTCCATTTTGGGAATATGGTTGCACCACTACAACTTGCAACCGTTTAGTTGAAAATATTGTTGACTCCAAATTGGTTTTATTAAACGATGGTAGTATTACCAGACTGCCAGACATTTCCACTCATAAACCTACTTCTATTGATTTATCTTTAATTTTTCTCCGGAGTTGGCAGTAAACTCGGTATGGTCAACAGAGGATGATACTTTGGGCAGCGATCATTTCCCAATTAATACAGTTAAAGGAGCATATTGAACATGAAGAAGATGGAAATGAAGATAGTATCCCAAAGTTTTCATATAAAAATGCAAATTGGTCTCTTTATGAATCGATCTTGTCCGACACACATTTCCATAGCATTGAAAATGAAGGTATAGATGCATATTATACAGAGTTTTGTCGACATCTCTTACAGGCTGCCGGAAAATCTATTCCTATTTGTAAAGATGCCCAACAGTGGAAATATGTTGGTAATTCATGGTGGAATTTAGATTGTGCAATAGCTGTAGCTCTTAAAAAAGAAGCCTATAAAGCCTGGCTGAAAGTAAGAACAGATGAAAATTTCCTAGCGATGAAACATGCCAAAAATAACAGTAACAGGGTCGTTGCCCGAGCGAAAAGAATACATTTCTCAGAATTTTGTAGATCCAAAATATCGGAATCAAAAGATATCCATAAGGTTTGGAAAATGGTTAAAAAACTGAAAAATGGTTATTGCTTGCAACAGTACCCAATTAAGTTAGATAATAATGCTCTTCCATCCTCACAGGAGAAAGCTGAGGCATTCGTCAAAATATTTTCAGAAAATAACTTGCTGTCTAGTCTCAGTCCATCTATCAGGTGTTTTAGAGAGGAGGAAGAAAAACGAACTATCTATCAGGATCCACCACCAAATCATTTCCATTATTTAAACGCTCCTATTACATATGAAGAATTTTGTGAGACGTTAGAATCTTTTTCTTCAAATTCAAGTGCTGTTGGCCTAGATGGTATATCCTATCAACTGTTATACCACTTGCCTTCACATTGGAAACGATTACTGCATTCATTTTACCAAAAATGTTGGTTTAATGGAACTCTCCCTAGTATCTGGAAGAGATCTGTTGTAGTCCCAGTTCCAAAACAAGGTAAGCCCAGGTCAGACATTGGTAGCTACAGGCCAATAGCACTAACCTCTCACGTTGGAAAGTTGTTAGAAAAGATTATCCAAAAACGTCTTTCATATTTTTTGAAAAAAAAAGAAAGTATAATCCCAGTGAATCAAGCGGGATTTCGCAAAGGTCGATGTACAATAGATCATTTAGTGAAACTTACAAGTCAAATTAAAAAGCAGTTTGCCAGACGGAAAAGTACACTTGCTACCTTTTTTTGATATCAGAAAAGCGTATGATAGTATCTGGCACGCTAGACTACTTTACAAATTGAAAGAAATAGGAATTAATGGAACGATGTTTCAATACTTTAAAAGTTTTTTTTATCGCAGAGATCCATATGTACAAGAATAGGGAAAGTTTACTCGTCTTTTCAGAGCATTGATATCGGAATTCCACAGGGCTCTATTATAGCCCCCATGTTTTAACATTCTTATTTATGATCTTCCAAAGATATTATCAAAAAGTGTGAGTTTAGTACAATATGCTGATGACATTGCTATGTGGATAAATACAAATATCCGAAAGAATACAGGCAAGAGGATTACGAATCATGTACAGAAGATATATCAGTTAGAGATAGATAAATTAACAAATTTATGGAAAATAACGGACTTATTCTCTCAGTGTGAAAAACACAGTTAATGTTTTTTCATAATGGAGACAACCCGATGTATTTGCCAAGCTTCAATTGAATGATTCTGAATTGCAGTACTCACAAAACATAAAATTTCTGGGTGTGAACTTAACCCCTAAACTGAACTGGCGTTTTTTTTACATTGAAAGCTTGATAGCTAAAACAAGGAAACGTTTAAACTTACTGAAAATTATTTGTATTCAGCCGTGGGCTCAAGATACAAAAAAACCTCCTCCTGCACCTAGCTGTTTCCCTAATAAGATCAAAACTAGTGTACGGACAAGAAGTTTATTTTTCAGCTCCTCAAAGTCTACTGAAAAAATTGCAAAGTATAGACAGCAAAGCTATCAAATTAGCGCTTGGTGTCCCCCAGTGCACACAAACACATTGAAGGTGTACAAAGAAATTAATATGTTATCACTGTCAGATCAACGTAGATTAGCTGTGGCCAATATGTCGCAAGAAGTCTTTCAGTACCAAATTCAGTCGAAAAAACGAAGTGTTGATGGATTCAAATGTTGAATATCCCAAAAGAGCTCAACAGCTAGTTTATCTTTGTCCCGTTCGAAATTACACGAAAGATTCTTTTGAAAAATGCAATATTGATGTCACTTCTCTCTCACCTGCTCCTGTTGTTCCCCCGATGCCTCCATGGGAACATAGACAAGCTATCTTTGATGTAGATTACACTGATGTCCGGAAAAATGATAACATTAACTTTTAACTTCTAAAGTGAGAGAAAACTTAGAAAACAAATATTCAGATTATTTACAAATTTTTACGGATGGTTCTGTTTGCCAGTTAAGTGCAGGTTCAGGTTTTGTTATTCCGGCTTTAAAAGTTCAAAAAGCATACAGCCTTGGAAAAGGATTTTCTATTTTTTACGGCAGAATTGTATGCTATTCTTATGGCGTTACTCTTTATTTGTGATAGTAATAATTCTTTCTGTAATTTTTTATTTTGTGTTGATTCTAGGCAGTGTTAGATAGTTTGAAAGTTTGGGATGTTAAAACAAGGAAAGATGTAATCTTTGAAATAAAGCATCTAATTAATTACATTATTTCCACAGGAATAAATATAGTCTTCTGCTGGGTCCCTTCACACTGTGGTATTTATTGGAATGAAATAGCAGATAAACTAGCCAGACGCGGGGTAATGGGCAATGCTGCAAAAAATAATTTGAAGTTAGATACATATGAAATACATTCATTATTGGAAAGCTGTTTCCCAATTGAGAAGTCTCAAGATAAATGTGTAATGGAAACATATCCTAGACATATTTCTAGTTTAATATACAAGATACGGTTGAACTCTTGGAAGACCAAATATTCCCAAAATATAGCGTGTGCATGTTCTAAGCCATTATCTGGTGAACATATACTTTTCCATTGCCCCATTTTGAATGCTCTTTATTCAAAAGCAAACATTGAAATCTCGAAATCTAAACCGGTTCACGCTATTTCTTTCAGTTCAGAAATTGTTGATGTTGCAAAAATTATCTCTCAATCTCAAATTAGCATATTGTTATGATCATGATAGTGTAGTTTATATTTAAATTTGTACTGTTCTTGACATTTATTTCTCACCTTTTCCTCCCCTGTGTCCTCCTCCTTCCCCCCTCACCCCCCCCCCCCCCCCCCCCCCCCCCCCTCCCCCCCCCCCCCCCCCCCCCTGTAAAGTCTAATATCACCCAACAACAACAACAACAACAACAACACACACACACACACACACACACACACACACACACACACACACACACACACACACACCACGTACATGCATAGAGTTACATGTGTACACGCATACATGTAAACACACACACACACACACGTACACACACACACACACACACACACACACACACACACGCACACGCACACCTGAGTGTGCAGTGTCTGTCTGTGCAAGCGTATCTGTGCATGTGTATGTACGTGTGCACACGCGTGTATGTGTGCCTAGATTGATGTCGCCATTAACGCGGTCCCCTCATTCTTCTCTCCACCGCCTCCACCATCCCAGACCACCCCCACCCCCGTCTCCTCCCGCTCCAACCTCCCAACACCACCTTGCATTATAATGTCATGTCTGGTTGCTGTTTTTTTTTTTTTCAGTTGAGTGAACTGAATTCAGTGGCAAGGTTCATCTACACAGGAAGGTTTAGTCTCATGTACTTTAAAGTTGACGACCGCTGAAGGTGCAAAATTAGGGATTGTTGCATAGACAATACACAGATGTGTGTGTGTGTGTGTGTGTGTGTGTGTGTGTGTGTGTGTGTGTGTGTGTGTGTTGTGTGTGTGTGTGTGTGTGTGTGTGTGTGCTTACAAAACTCTCTCTCTCTCTCTCTCTCTCTCTCTCTCTCTCTCTCTCTCTCTCTCTCTCTCTCTCTCTCTCTCCGTTTTATATACGATTTTGATAATGGTATCTTTCCATCAGAATGGGCTTAATCTATAACTGTACCAATTTACAAAAACAACGGAGACGTGAACAATCCCGACAACTATCGTGGAGTATCACTTACCAGCGTTTTAAGTAAAATCTACACTTACATACTAAATGCAAGATTAACTGAATGGGCTGAAAGTGAAGAAAAAATAGTGGAAGAACAAACAGGTTTTAGAACCAGTTACAGCACCATAGACCGTATATTTGCACTATAATTCTTTGATTCAGAAACATCTACTCTGCAAATCGAAGCTCTACATTGCATTTGTAGGTTTTAAGGCCTTTGACTCGGTATATCGGAATGCTCTGTGGAATGTACTCCGTAAAAGTGGTGTTAATAGTAAATTGTACATGGCTATTAGAGAGGTCTACAATTCAGTGCTTGCATGTGTGCGTGTTAAGAGTGAACATTCAAATTATTTTGATTGTCCAAATGGGGTAAAACAAGGATGCTTGTTAAGTCCACAGTTGTTTTCATAAGCGAACTGCCGGTGGAATTGTCCCGCAAAGGAAGACATGGTATCCAGATGATACCTGGAGCAGTTGAATTAGTTTTACTACTGTATGCTGATGATGATGTTGTTCTTCTGCCCGGAACAGTTGTAGGTTTACAAAACCAACTAAATGTATTGAAAGAAGAAGCGGACTGCTTAGGTTTATCAGTTAACTTGGATAAGATGAATATAGTGGTCTTTAGAATGGGTGGCCACCTATCAGTGTATGAAAAATGGTCTTATATGAAATGCAGATGTTCAAGTAGTTAATTCATATAGATATCTTGGAATGACATTTTCAACGAAATTAACTTTCCGTTACGCATGGGAAGAATCTCTGATGAAAGGGGAAAAAAGGTACCATTGAAATTCTGAGATCCCTGAGAAAACTGAATTGTACAGACTGTGGTATATTTTTGGAAAATGTTTGATACACAGATAAAACCTCTTCTTACTTATGCAGCTGAAATTTGGGGCTTACATGAAAATTCGTAGATGGAAAAAGTACATACGTATGCTATGAAGTGTTTCCTTCAAGTACCTATTCATTCATCCAACGCCGTTTTATATGGAGAAATGGGCAGATACCCTTTGCATACAAGTACATTTGTGAAATGTATTAAGTACTGGCTGAAGATCTTGAAGCTACCCCAGTCCCGTTTGAGCAGGCAAGCCTATGAAAATAATGCTTCTAGAAATGGAAAAGGGTAAAGAAAAACTGGGCTTATAAAGTAAAGAAAGTCCTTTCAGAACAGGGTTTTAGAATAGTGTGGATGACCCAGGAAGTAGGAAATGAGCAACAGTTCATTGCGGAATTTTTAAAGACATTTTCTCATTTAAGAATGTGTTCCATTCTGAAAAGTTTCTCAATGTCATAACAGATAAATGGCACAGAATAAATTACGCAAGATTTAGGTTGAGAACTTTAGGTTTTAATGCGAACAAAAGATGGTTTGAATGTGAAACATCCACAGAATCTCCTTGTCCTGCATGTAGGCACATTATTGATGACGAAGAACACTTTCTGTTCCACTGTACTGCTTATAATGAAGTGCGGACAAATTGTTCATTTTTCCAGTTAGATATAGCGAAAAGACAAAATGTCGCTGGCGTGTTATCATCAGATGATGAACTTGTAATTAAATCAGTTTTCGAAATTCATCGCGGAAGCATTGAAAATTAGACAGATGAGGGTAGTGAAATTTAAGATAATACATTATAAGAGATATCTGAATGAATATCATCATCATCGCATGTTGAAGAGATCAGTGAAATACATGTCATCATTTCATTTAATTGAGTGGATGGTCGAGCATGTTGAAGAGATCAGTAAAATACAATGTCATCATTTGATTGAGTGGATGGTCGAGAGTCAGTCTTAAGTGTTTTTTTTTTTTTTTTTTTTTTTTTTTTTTAAACTTTACTGCATTACTCCTGTGCGTGAGGTGAGGACATAACGAAATGTTACGAATTTATTTGTTTTTGTTAACTTTGGATTTGATACACACTAGGAATGAAAGTGTACTATTTGTTTGCAGGAAAGGAAGAGGGAAATGTTTTCGCGTGCGTGCGTGCGTGTGTGTGTGTGTGTGTGTTCTCAAAAGATAAACTGCCTGGGCAGAAAAAGAGTAGAAAATTATTGAAGAACAAGCTGGATTTCGATCTGGATACAGCACAATATAGACTACATATTTACACTGAATGCCTTAGTACAAAAATATCTGTTAAAAAAGGACAAAACTGAATACCACCTTCGTGGATATCCAGAACGCTTTTGATTGTGTGAATAGAACGTTTTGTGGAATGTTTTAAGGAAAAATGGTGTGAATGGGAAATTGTATGCAGCTGTGCGGGGAATGTATGATTCTGTCCTTGCATGTGTTCGTGAAAACAGCATTTATTCTGATTATTTCAGTTGTCATCGTGGTGTGAAACAAGGACGTCTGCTCAGTCCCCAGTTATTTGCATTTTTCATTGATGAGTTTGCAATAGATATTTCAGAGAATGGAAAGCGTGGGATTCAAATGTTACCAGGGGCTAGTGAACTATTTCTAATGCTGTTTGCGGATGATGTTGTTCTCCTTGCGGATATAGCTGTTGATTTACCGAAACAATCAGATGCTTTGAAATGGTATCTGATGGATTGCAACTAAGGGTGAATTTAAATAAAAGTAATATCATGGTTTTAGAAACGGTGGACACAACATGAAAGATGGTTTCACGGCATATTAGAAGTTAAAGTGACAAATAGTTACAGATATCTAGGGATATTTTTTTCACGAAGAAATTAAGCTTGAATATATGCTGGCTGGATATGCGTGGGAAGGGAAAGAGAGGGGTCTTTGAGATTTAAGAACAATGAGAAGATTGAATTCAGTGGTCGGGGCTTTGTTTTGGAAATTATTCAATACCCAGATACAACCAATTCTGACATATGCATCAGAAGTGTGGGGTCTGTTTGGCAACACGCATATGAAAACAAGTTCACACTTATGCAGTATAGTGCATTATGCACGTTCCGTTACATGCTTCAAATAAAATAGTCTATGGTGAAACTGGACAATGTCCTTTATGTCAAATCAATTGAATTTTGTTTATGATTAATTCGTTTACATATGACAAAACTTTGCAGTCAAGCATATAAAATGCTGTTGCTACAACAAAATACCGGAACATTTAACTGGGTGTCTTGTGTAAAGAAAATCCTGATAGAAAATGGTTTTGGTATTGTCTGGCTTTGCCAGGGAGTTGGCAATACTACACAATTTATTTCTAAATTCAAGAATCGTTTAATTTGTTCTTACAGATGAAACTGGCATTCCAACATGGATGGAAACGACAAATACGAATGGTTTTTCTCTCGTTTTTAAAGTATTTCGGAATTGGACACATATTTTCTGATAGTTACAAATAAAAGGCATTATTACAATTTAACAAAATTTCGAGCTAGAACACTGGATCACGATGCAAACAAAACATTGTTCGAAGCATCAGACAATGAAGCATGCCTCAGTCGTAAAGAGAGAAACACAGTGAAGACGAAGTACATTTTGTTTTTGAGTGTCCTGTCTACGCAGACATTCGGAGCAAATGTAAAATTTTCAGAGAGCCAGGTGCCCAGAGAAAAGATCTCATAGCAATTCTATCCAACAAAAATACGCAAAGTACCATATCATTGGCAAGCTTTATTCCAGAAGCTAATGATTTTCGAAGAAAAAATATCTCGAACAAACTGTTGAGCTAAAATTTATGACAATGTATGAATCCGCTTCTAGTGCTTATCATTCTTCATGGCTTGATGGTCGAAGACAATGGATTCCTGAGGTGCAAGAAGTAAGCGAGTGAATTTGTGTTTGTGTGTGTGTGTGGGGGGGGTGGGGGGGGGGGGGGGGGGGGGGGGGGGGGGGGGGGGGGGGGGGGGGGGGGGGGAATGCACGCTTGCTTGCTTGCGCACGTGCTTTGTGTATGAGCGAGTGTTTCCGTGTGGGTGTATGTTGCCCGCTGTAGATTTGATTTTCTTGTTAACTTGGTCGAGTTCTTTTTCTTTCAAATGCATATACTTAACGCAATCTGTTAATGCAGCTATTGTAACCTTCTTGCCAAAAGAGTTCATTTGCTATTGGCTATAAAAATTGTGTCAGTACCTGTGTCAGTGTCAGTGTCAGTCTCCATCTCTCTGTCTCTGTCTCTCTCTATCTCTCTGTGCGCGCGCGCGCGTGTGTGTCGCACGCACACACACACACACACACACACACACACACTCTCTCTCTCTCTCTCCCTCTCTTCCCCCTGTTTTGTTTGTTCGCTTACGGTTTTTCACCAGACGACAGCGCAATGCGCACCTGTTAGTTCGACTGAAATAGGAGGAGCGACAAAGATTAACAAAACAGCAGCAAACTGGTACATGTAGACTCACAGAGTGTTTATGTCCCTATCTGTCCTTCACTGCTCAAACGGTAAGAATGCATTTTGATGGCAGAGAGAAACAGAGTTACTTCAATGATCCGCTCAGTGCTGGCCAAGGATGTAGGGAGTACAGGACAAGTATCTCGCCTCGCTTTCCCCGCTATTCGCCTTTGTCGGAATCTCGTTCGCTCACGCAGATCACTAACCACTGCCAGACAGCATTGCCTCCGCATTCCCTGAGAGAACTGTTCAAGTAGGTGTGCTGCCCTCTCGAGGATGCCTCACTGGCTGCACACCAAAAGTTAATGCGCCAAAGCCTTGCTTAAGGAG
>JADBJO010003779.1:140000-145000 GCA_016801955.1 Conus betulinus
ATCCCTGAGATACCATAGTACAGTATATACAGAGCATACAGTGCAGTGCGGTGTAGTACAGTACAATGCAATGCAATGGAGTACGGTACGGCACGGTACGGCGCGGCATGGTACGGTACAATACGGTATGGTGCAGAGCGTATAGTAGAGTATGGCATAATATGGTCTGGTGCCGCATGACATGGTGAGGTGAGGTATAGCATGGTACAACATTGTTACAGACTTGATGACTGTTAGTTTCTTCAGTGTGTTGATATTTGCTTATGTAAAATATGTTCATTTGATTGATTCATTTTTGTTGTTGTTGTCTTTTGGCAATTTTGCATCTTATGCAATTGATGAACCGCTTGCAGACCTAGCAAATATGCTTTTCAGTTTATACCTCTTAACCATGATCTAACCATTCCACAGGTTTTTGGCTTCTTCTCTAAATTCAATTATCCGTATGAAAAAGTTAGCTCCTCATTCAGATAATAGCTGAATTACACTAAATGCCAATCGTTTTCAATCAGGAGGTGAAATTCTAAAAGACATTCAATAGTTTAAAGCTAATATCAGATGGTCTGCATGATTAAATTATCACGGATAAAGCAACTCTGCAAAAACGTTTTCTTTGAGGATAGAGCTCTGGTCTGTTTAAAAATCAGTCTCGTCATGGCTGAATGTGTGCCTTTACTGCTGTTTAAGCAGTAAGCGTTCTCAACTGTTCTCTGTCATAGTTTTCAAAACAGCGACTTTCAATTTTGTACCACATAGAGTTTAAAGAGTTGGAGTGCAAGTTCTGCACGCTTTCTGATTCATTTGTGATCGTGCAAAATCTGCTGTCACACAATTTCAACCATTAAGTTTCTTAAAAGTGTGCTCTTTTCTACCGAGAACTAGTCCAAGGATTGCTTATTAACAGATGCGATTTCAGTAATCTTTACTAAACGTTGTCACTATCTATAAGCTATGATGTTCTCACGACTGATCACCCACCTAACATGACGGGGTATTTTGTTGTATAACACTTTTGCACAAGCTTAACGGATATTATTATCTAATGGTTAGGAAGAACAGATTTCTTTAGACAAGAGAAACGCTTACCATGAGTGACATAGAAACCACGGATTAGAAAAAAAAAACTGAATTAACTTGCTAATTTTTAATGATTGTTTTTTGTTTTGTTTTCATAATTTACAGTGTGATTGTTTCTCTCCCCCCTCCATCAGACTTCGTCATATTTTTCTTTTCATGGTTAGACGATCATAATTCCGTCTAGGACGTTAACCTTGACCGTAGTCAATTGGTGTTCATCGCTATATGACAGTAGTGACTTAGCTTCTGTGAAAAGGGGAGTATGGATAACAGGATTTGCGGTCATTACCTACACATCAAAGACGCTCCATTGAAATGGGGATGAGGCGTTTCTATAAACTCCAGCTTCTACCATGGTACTTGTCTCCGGTTGAGACACTTTGTGTCGACGATAATATCAGCCAAGATTTTGTGCCAACGCAGGCTTTTGTGTGTCGAATCCCTCCCACACGAGGATAATCAGAATTTACGTGAAAAATGTACCTAGTATTTTTGTTGGGAAAACGAATTAAAAACTTGGGGTCACATGTATAGAAACAGCCTAACGGGCTGGTACGCTCATCTTTGTCCGTTGGTGAGTCAGAAAATAATTTTGAACAGGTTTCTTGCACTAAAATCCAAATATGGATGGCTTAGCTAGCTGAACAGTGAATTGTAAGCCAGTCGTTGATAATTTGTTCCACGTGTTTTCAGACGTAGTGGAGAATTGCTGCAACATCCCGACGTTACAGCTGGGAGAGAGACACTGCAGGGCATCTCCAAAGACATGGACACCATGACGTATCACATGCGGTAGGGCATCTCCAAAGACATGGACACCATGACGTGGGAGAGACACTGCAGGGCATCTCGGGACATGGCTGGCATCACCCCCTTCAATTTCCCTGCCTTCGTCCCCATCAGTGTCAGTCTACTACACACACACACACACACACACACACACACACACACACACACACACACACACACACACACACACACACACACAGGCATTTGCGATACATACCCATGGTAATCAACATACTTATATGAACATTATAGATCAACGCTCATATCACATTATCGTAATAGATGGTTATCCATACGGCATATTGTTACATACACACACACACACACACACACACACACACACACACACACACACACACACACATATATATATATATATATATATATATATATATATATATATATATATGTATATATGTATGTGTGTATGCATGAATAAGAAGGAAAAGAAAAAGAAGAGAAAAATCAGCAACAACAAAATCTAAACAACAACAACAACAACAACAACACACACATCTCTTTTTTATGATCCTTTTTCAGCTATTTTGTCTGGCCATTGTATGTGCAACACCTACGTGCTAAAACCGGCGGCGCGTGTTCCCAGTGCCGTCACCATTCTCTCTGAACTGATGGTGGAGGCTGGAATGCCTCCTGGAGTCTTCAATGTCATTCACGGTCATGAGGGTAAGACCATTTTGTTTGTAGATGTGTTTATTTTTTCTACACCTGCGGTTTCCGGCATTTGCTTTGTTCTGTTGAAGATGGAACCAACAGTTAATTAATTCCCTTGTTTATTTGTCAGAATGTCTCTGTGAGTGCCAACTATTCTTGACATGTCATATGGTATTCTTGAAGTTTTTTTTTTTTTTAATGTTCCTAAGTTCTTAAAATTCAGTAATGTAATTCGTTTTTTGTATGGCTTGTGCGTTTGCTTTTGCTCCTTTTTCTTTTTCATCTTTTCATTTGATGAATGTATTTCAGTTTCCACAAAGTTATCTATTATCTTCGTTTTTATGCCAGGGCTTCACACATGCTTTTATGATTTGTTTCTGGGATTTGTACGCCAGTTGGTATTTTCTGTCTCCAAGAAACTTTAGGACCGACATACAAATCAGTAGACATGGACACAGTTTTAATCTTTAGGCATGAAGAAGAGGATTAGACATACTTTTTTTTTTAAACCTTTCCATTCAATTCTGTGTATTACACATGAATACAGCCACGAAAACCGAGGGAGGTCAAAACAAAATCAAAAATAGAAACGTATCAAACGGCAACGGTTTTATTAGTCATTTAGCCAGTTTTAAAATGCTAACTCAAATTTTGTATGTTTTTTTTTTTTTCATCGACGCATGGAGCGCCGGACTCGCAATCTTGGTGATCCTGGGGTTGCGGGTTCGAATCTCCGCTGGGGCGTTTCGGCACAGGGGGATCTTTCCCACGGAGTTAACATTGGTTCTGACTCCATTTCCCATACAGTCCTTCGAATGAGACTATAAACCGAGTTCCATGTGTGAACGCACGCATAACATCTTGCACACACGTAAAACCCCATCACCACTTTCGGAAGAGAAGGCCAGTTTGGCCGTTGGTATGGATGACACGTTACACATAGCATGCACCCCCTGCGTGAGAAATGGAAAGTAAGGAACTTGAGTGAACGATATTGAACGATACTGACTGGAAACGACTGAATGAAGCGCCAGCTGGCAGCTCTTCAGTCGGCACTACCCAGGTAGGCAGCCCGTTGTGTAAACGAGTGTTGATTGTAAAGCGCTTAGAGCTTGGTCTCTAGCCGAGAATAGGCGCTATATAAGTATTCATTATTTTTTTTTTTCAAGAGAAAACAGAAGAATGCAAGCTATTGATAGAACAAAACAAAGGATCGGCTCCATAAAGACGTTTTATGGAGGAGTACCATGTGTACGTTAAGAAATTCACTTAACAGAAAACGCTTGATTGAATTAAATCAAAATCTCGTGCAAGCTGATCTTCTCAGGGCAGTCACAGTGAAAGAACCGAATGAAGCAGTCACAACGAACTGCACAAGCAGTCACAACGAACGGCACAAGCAGTCTCAACGAACTGCACAGGCAGTCACAACGAACTGCACAAGCAGTCACAACGAACTGCACAAGCGGTCACAATGAACTGCACAAGCGGTCACAATGAACTGCACAAGCGGTCACACTGAACTGCACTAAAGTGCTGTTTGTACAAGGGCCATGTAACGATATTTGTGTGTTAGTCACAATGTTTTGAACAAGACAGATCAAAACATTCAGCCTATACCAAAACAGTTCTGATGATAGACATGGTCTAGAGAACTGGACACATGTTTAGGCTGCCTAACACCTCCAATAAAACAAGGAAAAGACAACAAAAAACTGAGTGGATGCTGTATTCTTACTACGCAGAATAACCTGCAAGAAATTTTGAAATCACGTAGATACTTCCTCCACATAACGGTGATTACAGGTACAAATTGTACAAATTCACCCATTTTCGCCTATAAAGAGTACAAACTCAAGCCATGTACATTCTTCTATCCATCTCTTTATCTATAGCTGTAAAACATTTAAAACATGTAAACAAGAGACTCGTTTCCTCTTTTCATGCAACTAATTAGCTACGGAGTCAATTTTTAAAAATCCTCTTAAGATGGATTCCAGCAGCTCTTCAGCAGAAAACTGTCATCTTGTATCTGATCGACTGGATCTCTGAGTCTCATAAATTGTCCATGTGTCTGCCACTGCGATTTCTGCTCTCCCCTGTTGTGATGTTACATGGAACCTAGATACACAGGCTAAAACAACAGATGTGTGACCAGTGGTAGCAAATGTTTTCTCGTTCAGAACTGTGAGCATTTTTTTTTTTTTTTTTTTTTTTCAGAACGAAATATCAACAAACTGCAGCTAATACTTACTGGGATTGTACACCAAAAATGTGCGCATGTCCATAGTTACCAATGAATTATTTCCACTTTGAACGTTAAGATGAGTTGAATAGTAACGGTATAATTTTCTCCTTTCAGGTGCAAAGTTCATCTGTGATCACCCGGACATCAAGGCGATTTCATTCGTGGGATCAGACCAAGCGGTGAGTGCTCCTATCCTTTTTTCTGTTTTTTTTTT
>JADBJO010003779.1:155000-187500 GCA_016801955.1 Conus betulinus
TACATGAAATAGCCGAGATCATGAACACATGTCAGTATCCCTGCATGAAATAGCCGAGATCATGAACACATTCTGAACAACTGCGAGCAAAAAGAGAATTCTTGCGCTGCCAAACGAAAGAACGAACAAAACTGCAAAGCAAGCACAAGGCAATTAACTACTTGGTCTCCTTCTGGCAAGAGAAATAACGTTCAAGACAATGACAACGAGGGACGAACAGACAGTCACTCATATATATATTTGAACGCGGAATTGAACCGAAGCCGAAGGGGACACAATGCGGTTCGAAACAACAATAGTAATGATAATAAATATATAGATAAACAAGTAAAAAAAAAAAAAAACGAAAGAAAGAAATGAAATTTATCATACTGATGGTAATGAAAATAATGCGATTTTAACAATATAACAATAATAACAGTAACAATATCAGTAATCGCAGTATCCATAATGATAATACTACTAGTAATAATAATCTTAGTAATGATAATGACCATGCCAACAGAAAAAAGAGGACGGAAGGGAATGAAAGATTAGCTACAATAATTAAAACATCGAGATTCAATCGGTATTCTAATTCAGCTTCTCAACTTTTGAAATCCACAGATTCTTCAATACAAACAAGATAGATGTTGTCTTAATGAGCAAAAGGTTAAGGGCGAAAAACTTTATATCATGTTTGAGCCTCAAAACGGAGTGAGTGAGGGCGGGAAATGAAGCCAAATTTAGAAAGAGAGAGGGTTAGTAGCCGCCACGGACATAGACAAACAATGTACAGGACAAGACACAATGCATTTGGACCTCTTGGGTCTTCTTCAGGCAAAAACAAATACCATTTAGGAAAGTGAAAACGAAGAACGAGAAACCACTTATCTTCTCATCTTGGCGCACGATCAAAATGGCTACCAGACGGAAACGAGGCACCCAAGAGAGGATTATGGGAGAGGAAATAGTGAGGGTGGGGGGGAAGGGGGGGGAGGTTGAAACAATGGGGTTTGTAGCTTGTCAAGCCTTCTTGTAAGGTTCATCCTGCAATTCTTTCTATTCTTTGAAGGTGTTAACTTATTGTGGATGGTTTCCTACTATTCATTTCAACTGTGCATGATACTGTGAGATCTTTAACGTCATGTGGATGTATGTTTTGAGAACAAAACATCACAAAAAACGCCTCCTTTTTCCTGTCTCTGTCTCTGTCTGTCTGTCTGTCTGTCTGTCTGTCTCTGTCTGTCTGTCTCTCTCTCTCTCTCTCTCTCTCTCTCTCTCTCTCTCTCTGACATTGCCCTGCCCTCGCACTGCACTCCTCAGACTAACCTCCCTCCTACCCCACTTCTCCCACCCTAGCTTCCCTTCCGACCCTTGCACCCATTCCTTTCTCCTTCCCTCTGCTCCTCTTCCCCTTTTCCCGCTCCTTTCTCTCAATCCCTCCATTCTTTCTGTCTTCCACAGCTGCTGCAAGCGGCGTTTGGTGGTGCAGGGCAGAGGTGTATGTCCACGGAGATAGCTCTCTTCGTGGGGGACTCCAAAAAATGGATCCCCGAGTTTGTGAAGCGTGCCAGGAGCTCAAGGTCTCTGCGGGTAAGTTCGTTCAATTCAGATCATGACACTTAGCGCCCAGCCGACCGGTAAGTCCCCGTTAGGAGTTCAAATCAGTTCATGTCGCTTATTGGCCAGCCGACTGGTCAGTCCATTAGGAATTTTGACAGTTTTGGGGTCGCTATGTAGAAGGTACTAGTTTTTTTCTGTGTATATTAGTGAGTGTTTGTTTTGCACTATTGACGATTCCGTTTTAAGCTCAAGGTGGGTGGGTAGGCTATTAGGAAGAACTTCTGGATCGCAAAATCGTCTGGGAGATTTCCGATGTGAATGATCCTGTAAGCTTTTGCTTTGCTGTGCTTGCTTCAGGGAGTTTATTCAGAGCGATAATGGCAACTGAATCATTGGGTCTGAAGGATAATCGGCCGAGCTGTGTTGCCATGACACAATTCAATGTCATTTGGGGTACTATGTCCTCTCAGCTTCCCGTGGAACAAATAGGTCCTCTTTTTAGAAACAATTCTGTGGCATTTACTTGTGCAAGTCGGGCATCTTGCATGTACAACTTAAAAAGATGATGATAATGATGATGAAATCACATATACATAAACAGTCTTATAAAATGCTATAAAAATAGATATTATTAGAAAAAAGTACTAAGAACAATTACAATAATATTGATACTTATGATAACACACACACACACACACACACACACACACACACACACACACACACACACACATACACACGCACACACGCAAACACACACACACACACACACACACACACACACACACACACACACACACACACACACACACACACACACACACACACAAACAAACACACACACACACACACACACACACACACACACACACACACACACACACACACACACACACACACACAGAGTTTGTGCGGCTCTCATTCTTCGCCACTTTACAAATGTGCACAGACATTTCCCTATCGCACATACCTTTCTCTCTTTGCTGTAAAGCAAAGACGCAGAGAGTCAGTCTACATAGAGATGACAGGAGAACGACAACTGAAAAGATATTTCTAAAATGTCTAGGTGACGTTGCAGTTTTCAGTTCGTCAGGCAATGAACTTCAGATACAGAAGTTGCAGAACGTCGATGAAATGAGTCAATAGGACTTCGACTTAGTGTCTTTAAAAGCCTTTTTTAGACCAGAGGTTGCAAAAGAATTATTCAATAAAAGACATTTATGGAGGCGAATCTATCAAGTGGAAGAAACTCAACTGTGTGGTCCCAGTCCTCCCAGTTGAGTTCATAGCAAACTTAACTCTGAGTAAGAGCCGGTGGTAGCAGAAAAAAATGTCTCTGATGAGAATCAAAACGACAACATCCAATTTCGAGACCCTGGGAAGCTAACCACCATGCCATAGCGGTTTGTCTCTCTTATTGATTTTTTTTTGTTTGTAAAGGAAAAAAAAAGGCCTCATACACAAGGAAAAACGTGCACCAGTGTCTGTAAACCGTAAGTCAAATTGTCGCTTCATATTGCAGAAATGATAATTGCTTGCTTTAGTAAAGTACGAGCGGCTTCCATACAAAACAAGCGTTGTGAGGAACTCAACAATGTCATGTGCACAGCGCAGTGACTGGGCCTGCGACTGCAGTTCTTAGAAGTGGAAGAGGAATGAAAACGTGGAAAGTTGTTAAAGTTTTGCTGAAACTCGGACAGTTTAAAGCCCTTACAAAATTAATAGAAAAAAGCGAAACAGAGAAAAGGGGTCGTCTTGTTAGGTCCCATGGCAATTGATAACTGTTCTCTTTCATCTTCTCACCCATCTTCACTCACACCTAATCAACATGCTTTCTCTTTCACGCCTTTCTCACATACATGCAACATATGACACAAAGATATTGTATTGCGCTTAGGTCCACTCCATGAGGAGTGAAATTATAATGTGTCACTTTTCCATATACAAGCATTATACCCGGTGGGTATATGAACAGGTACATATAATAGTGAACCTGTAAACCTCAGAATTCCTTTTCTTGTAATTTCGTAACTTTACGTCCCATTACTTTAAGTGTTTTTCTTTGATCACTTTGTTTTCTGCAAGTGAGGAATTCAACGAATAAATTCAACCTTAGCTTCAAATGTACAATACCTTTTGTTTGTCACGTATTGGAATTCGACGATTAAACTCTCCAATAGCTTCAAAAGGACAATATATTTGTTTGCCCGGTAACTGGATTCAACATTTAAGTCACAACAGTTTCATAAGGACAATACCATTTGTTTGCCAGGTAACGGCTAATAATCCCGTATTTCTTTCGATTTCTGACCAGCGCTTTGCGCCGATTTCTTTCCAACACTGCTGAAGGGGTTAAAACATCAATTTCCCTGGGATCTGAACTTTGAGTTTGAGTTAAGGGGGGGAAAGCGCCATGAGACACTTCTTGCTCATTTTTTGGGCATGAAGTGTTGACCCACTAGTCATAACCGAAAGGTAGTGGACCTAAGCGCGTTGACTGTCTGAGGATGACGAAATCATAATGAAAATAATAACAATTACTATAGCACCCAACCTAACAACGTAGGCTGCTGGGCGCTTTACAAGCTTTAACAATTCAACATCTTATAATATATGCAGAGAAAACACACACGCACCAAATATTGCGTTCATAGGTCATCAACATAGCTACACCCACACGCGCGTGCCCGCGCACCGCCGTTCGCGCGCACGCACACATCCTCCGCGCGCACACGCGCCTGGAACATAGTGTTGCAGAGAAGGTGTATCACCGACGTTTTATTTGACGCCGTCTTTTTCGCCTTACTATGAATTTCATTCAAAATAAATGTTGTGTAAATAAATGTTGAAAAGGTGATTAAGTGAAGAAATTCAGTACACACTACTACTTTTTTTTTGTGTGTTTTGTTTTGTTTTGTTTTGTTTTGTTTTTAGTAAAATCGTCTCATGAAGAGGACAGATGTAAGAAAGAACTGACGAGAAAAAAAAAATCTGTCAGTGTATGATATTTACACAGAGGAATATGTGTCGAGTTCGCAATATCAATTTGTGGGACAGGCATACAGGAAGGAGCATACCTGGGCCCCCTGATCTCCCCGGAGTCCAATAAGAGGGTGTGCGACCTGGTGCAGGCAGGTGTGGACGCCGGGGCTGAGCTGTTGCTGGACGGCCGTGTCATCAAGGTCCCTGGCTACGAGAAAGGCAACTTTGTGGGCCCCACCATTCTGCACCACGTGGACGTGAGTTCAGGTCGTGGAACTGCTTTTCATCAAAGTTGACGACGCCTTATTCAAAAATGTTTCTGAACAAGGAAAGTCGAAGTTTGTCAAGCATACTATTTTGCTTGCTGGTATCACGCCTCACAATTCATACCATGGAACTATATTTCAAAAAATTCAAGCAGCATCTCAACAAGGCTCAACAGTCTTAAACCCCAGTGTGTTCAAGATCAGTGCCAAGCATAGAAATGGTCTGTGCGGTTGCCACGAGACTTCTTTGACAAACGGGAGATAACTCACAAACGTTGGATCCATTAACGCTGCTTCTCAAACCATCATGGAGGGATCCACCATTATTAGCAGTTTAACTTTTAAAATGACTGAAATTTTTAAAACCTGTCTGATTGAAACTGTGTCAAACCTGTCTGGATTGGAACAGTGACTGACTAAGACAATCTTGGTGAAGCGGCATCGCAGGCAGAAGTGATCGGTCTGTCCTACCAGAGCTCTGTCTTTGTATGGTGTAAGAAAGACTTTATTGCTTCACATTCCATCCATTGCATGTTGCCATTTCTTTCAGCCACGACCAGAACCAGAAAAGCTCTCTCATATATTCTGGACACATTTTTGTCCCATACTCATAGGGGCATTTCCTTAGATCTCCATGTTTCCTTGATAACACAAGATCTCAAAGAAAAGAACCCAAGGATAACCCATGTTCTTTCCCGTTGCGTTTGTGGTGATGCTCTCGGGCTTCTAGCTCCCATTCCCAACTCCCTCCCCCACCACTGTCCTGCAACCTCCCCTTTACTTCTTCTTTCTCTCCTTCCCCCACATCGCTCCTTTCTCCATTTTTCTTTTCTTTTTTTTCTTTTCGCTACCGCTGTAAAGAAAGAATAAACTGAAATGGTGTACATACAGAAATGGGTGAACTGAATCATTCACTTATTCTGATACAGATGGTCGAAAATGTTAGAAGACTGTAAATAAAGGGCTTAAAAGTGAATCACGTTGCATAGAGTACAAAAATAATAAATTCTTGAAAATGGAATGATAAGTTTCATATCTGAAATCATAGATATATCAGTTTGTAGCTGTGACTTGATCACAATAAACTTCTTTCTTTCAGCCCAGTATGAGGTGCTACACAGAGGAGATCTTTGGACCAGTGCTGCTGACCATGGAGGTGGACACGCTGGACGAAGCCATTAACATGGTCAGCTCCAACCGTTACGGCAACAGCACGGCCATCTTCACCACCAACGGAGCTACTGCACGCAAATACACCATGGAGTGTGACGTTGGTCAGGTGGGGGTCAACGTGTCCATTCCAATGCCCCTGCCTATGTTCTCCTTCACAGGGTCACGGGGCTCATTCCTTGGGGATACCAATATGTGGGGCAAACAGGTTAGTGTCTGGAACGATTATTTTCTCTTTGATTCTCTGTAAATGGTCTCAGTCTGGACAATACTGTTTACTCTTAAATTCTGTGTTGATGTGGTGCTTCTCTGCATGTCATTTACCCTTTGTTTAAAAAAAATGGGGTATTATTTTTTAAATGTTTTATCTGTGTCTTCATACATACATGCATACATACATTCATATATATATATATATATATATATATATATATATATATATATATAGATAGAGAGAGAGAGAGAGAGAGAGAGAGAGAGAGAGAGAGAGAGAGAGAGAGAGCTGACCACTCAGTCTGTTCCATATCTTTTTGATCTCCCTTGCATCCTTAAATGGATCCTCAAGCATAGGCTCAAAGATTGCCCCTTACATTTTATACTGTTTGCGTAATGTTTTTAGCTTTCAACAACTTTTTTCCTCTTCACACTTTCGTTTTGTTTAATTCTACTATCTTTCGCTGGCTGCTTTGGGGGTGCTGTTGGATTCGTTTTCGAACCCTTGGCGGTCGGAACACCACAGAATTATGGACTGTGGTGTGTCTCTATCTGACGCCAAGAGCACAGACACAATCAGCCGTATCTACTTGATGAGTCCGATCCAGCGGACGAAAGGCCTCGGAGCTGGCGATACATATAGATATGAGCTGGCGATACATAAAGGTCTCGGAGGAGCTGGCGATACATATAGATATGAGCTGGCGATACATAAAAGGCCTCGGAGCTGGCGATACATATAGATATGAGCTGGCGATACATAAAGGTCTCGGAGCTGGCGATACATATAGATATGAGCTGGCGATACATGTAGATATGGGGATAGAATGGCAAGGGAACATTGACTGCGCACACATGTGGAAGTGGCTTGGGGGGAGCGGGGGAACATTTGACGAGTCCGATCCAGCGGACGAAAGGCCTCGGAGCAGGCGATACATATAGATATATGGGGATAGAATGGCAAGTGAAGCATTGACTGCGCACACATGTGGGGGGGGGGACGGAGTTGTGTTTAGGCATAACAGGTTGAGGGGGGGTGGGGGAAAGAGCGGAGTTGTGTTTAGGCATGAGAGGGGGGGGGGAAGAAGAAGAGTGGGGTATAAGATTCGAACGTTTGTTAAGTGAACGATTTTCACATTTTTTATTTTATAGAATGTTTAGGTGTGACTGCTTCCTTGCCAGTAAAAAAAAAAAAAAAAAAATTCCCCAGAGGAAGGCCCAACGGCGGACCGAAATATTGGGAAAGTACAGCCTACTTGTTGTTTTGTGTTTTCCAAGTTCTTCTGATATATATATATATATATATATATATATATATATATATTTTGTGTGTGTGTAAGATGTAAAATCAGTTCTATGCCTGACACACCTTTGTCGGAAACTCAATGAAACTGACAAAATAATTCGAGGCAAATCACATTTTCAGAATAACCACGGCCGTGTGTCCGTTTTTATAACATAGGATTGAAATTAGTCCTATCCCTGTCACACGTGCATTGAAAATTCGGAGATCCTAACCAATTCCTTGAGATACATTACATCCAAAGAGTGATCGCCATGCATGTATCTTTTTTTTCAGATCTACAAGAGGTTTCAATGTTTTTATTCCTTCTCTTTATACTGTTAAGATTGTAGACTAACATTATATCTAATACACCTGTCGTTCCATTATATTCATATCAGACGGATGCTTTAAGGGAACAATGGACAGGTGTGGGCGGACACTAACATTTCTAGCCATCTCCATTTGTACTCAAACTTTTTTTTTCAATTCCTTAAAATAGAAATTAAGCTTGTTTCCGCAATTTTCAGCGTGTAATGCATTTTAAATCTTCTTAGTATAGGAATTCATAAACGCCTTGGAAACCCCGATGAATATTTGCATGGTGGCTCGTCATGTTTTCCAAGAGCTTCCTCATGTACGTGTTGGTGACAAGTATAGATTACATCTTTTACCTAGAAGACACACCTTTCTGTTATGAAACCTAGCATAAAACAATATACCACCGTCCCTGATTTCAAACACTGAATCCTCAGTATACATTTTAAAGTGTTGGGAATACTGTACATCAGTAAGGCTGACCCTGGAGAAAGGTCCAGTGACGGTGAGGAAAGACCCACTGACCACAGGGAAAGTCCGGTTGACAGTGGGAAAGACTACAACTTGGATTCTCTCTTGAGGGCACATAAGACCGTATGGCGAAAGCTTGGCTGTGTCTGGAGTGGCACTGTCTTCATCTGTCCGTGGGCAGGGGTGGTTGGGTCTTTGGTGTGTGCTCGACAGCTGGAGGGTGGTGTTCTTGCAGGTGGGCTTGCAGTCATGAAATACGGGCTGGTATACCCATCGGCGATGCTACTTCAAGGCTGTTATGAGTTGCATCCTGTAGTCTGATTTACCTATGTTCAGGAGCAGTTATGCCCCTTGCTATCTTAATGGAGTGTCCTGCGCGTGCCTGTACCCATTGTCAACACAGCGCAGGCCTCCGAGGGTGGTACAGGACTGCTCTAAAGGCAGGTGAAGACAGTGTTTCTCTGGGTCCTCCCTAGCACCTTCAGGTGTTTCTTTTTTTTTCTAAAGTGTTGGGAATACTGCACATTAGTAAGGCATCTAACGTCAGCCGTGGGTCCTCTCTGTGATTCATATCACTGAGTCAGGCTGAGACACATTGGACAATTCTCCAAGAGATCGTGGAGTACACAGTTTTGGTGAAACTTACAACAGAATGATGCTTGACGTGTGTAAGATGTGTCTGTCATATGTTACTAAAATCACGCAGGGCGTGTTTGTTGTGTTTATTTTCTTTTTTTATCGGATCAAACTTTCTGTTCTGGAACTGTATTGTTAGATTGCAAAGTGGCTATGGTCAAACGCTAGAAACCATTATGTTAGAAAAACTGACACCAAATCAACACAAAAAGCATTTCTAATGCATATGGAGAGGACCGAAACGGGAAAGGTAGCTTAGAAAGCAAAAGCGGGTATACTCTGACAGGAGTCCAATACTTGACAGCATGATGTACTACAGTATATTGCAGTATGTTACCAGGTGATGTTTTTCAAGCGTGTTGGTTTTTTGCATATCGAATTTCATACCGGTGTGCGGTTTTTGCGATAATCTTTCTAGACATTATTTCCAAGAAGAATTTAAGTATTTCGTTCCTTATAGGCAGTTTGTGTGTTTCTTCGATCTGTCAACAGAGAGCTGATTGACTGATGTAATGGGATCTGTGTCACAGGGCATCCAGTTCTACACTCAGGTCAAGACCATAACGCAGATGTGGCGAGAGGAAGACGCTCAGCTTTCCCTGGGCTCAGCTACCGCCATGCCTGTCATGAACTAAGCTTCTCACACTGTCATGGGGTGGGTTGAGTACATGTAACTTATTTTCAAGTAAGGAGATGGGTGAGTGATCTGACCCACTCTCGTGCATAACGCTGTCATGGACTCATCGTTGCACAAGAGTTTACTCTGAGGACAACTGAAGTAAATAATGTTACCCAGATACTACAGAAAGAGAAAATAAGTAATGTACCTGAGGGCTTCTGTCTCTCCAAACAAATATCTGGAAAACAATGAAATACAGGTAATGAGCCAAAAGAGTTCCGGTAGGTTTGCTAAACACAAAACCAAATAATGCAGATAGAGCGTAGCAAACACCACTTCTTGTAATCGTCGTTAGCATCCGACAACTGCACATAAGGACATCTTCATGCATACTGTAAGTTTTCAGCGTCTGTCTCATTGACTTTGACTTCTGTGTATTATTGGAACACAATACTACGGAATGATGTTTGGCCTTTTCCAGCAGTTGATGGAGGATCCAGTATTATTTCACCCCTGAACTGCGTTGTTCTGTTTTGTGTTGTAGACTGACCATGCTCTTTCTTCAGCATCCTTTAACCAAATCAACATCAGCGCAGGACATACTAGACTACATTCAGTATGTGCAAACATTGTGTATAAAAGAGATCTGTCTACATGGGCCATCACTGTCTGAACAATATGTGCTTAGAACAAATTAGGAAGTAAATGAAAATGGTCATGGCAACTGTACCTATTTTAACTTTGAATGACTGTCACAGCTGACAGGGTTACCGCTGACTGTCTCAGCTGACAGGGTTACCCCTGACTGACTCAGCTGACAGGGTTACCCCTGACTGACTCAGCTGACAGGGTTACCGCTGACTGTCTCAGCTGACAGGGTTACCGCTGACTGTCTCAGCTGACAGGGTTACCGCTGACTGTCTCAGCTGACAGGGTTACCGCTGACTGTCTCAGCTGACAGGGTTACCCCTGACTGACTCAGCTGACAGGGTTACCCCTGACTGTCTCAGCTGACAGGGTTACCGCTGACTGTCTCATCCCGAGTGAATCCACGAGCTGTGAAGGACTGGAGACCAAGATCTCGGGAGACGTCTCCATGGACACCAGAGATGACATCCGCTTCTTCTTATGCAAATGCATATTGTCTTCATGTCTTGGTACCTATGTGGCAGTGTACCTTATCCTTTATTCGTTCTTTGAAGGGGGACAAGGGATGAGGGGTGTGTGGTGGATGATTGCTTGTGGGCTTTCATGTTGTGGTAGTTTCTTGTGTTAGTCAGATGATTTTTCAAACTTTTATCCTTTACTTGTTTCTAGCCTTTTTTTTTAATAAAAGAACGGATACTTGTTTGATGCTCTATCACAATGCTGTACTTAAATTTAGGTGTCATACTTATCCGATGCTTTATTCACAATGCTGTATCAAAAGTTAGATGTCATAACCAGATGTTACTATACCTTTGACTCGCGTGTGTCAACAGAGTGAATAAGTGAACTCATCTTTTGGTTTTTTCCATTTGCGTGTGTGTGTGTGTGTGCGCGCGGGTAAGTGTGTGTGTGTGTGTGTGTGTGTGTGTGTGTGTGTGTGTGTGTGTGTGTGTGTGTGTACGTGCGTGCGTGCGTGCGTGCGTGCATGCGTGCGTGCATGCGTGTGCGTGCGTGCGTGTGTGTGTGTGTGAAATTGAATCTGTACGACCTTCTGCTTCTCCATGTGTGCCACACACCCGTCATCCATCCTCGTGCGGCGAATATTCCTCGAGTTTGTACCTCTCTTGTGGCATATGTAGTCACGTTTACAGTATGATCAGGCATCGCCGTGAGCCAAAGCTAAACAAAAAAAAATGACTACATGACGTCACCTAAAAGACGCAGTATCTAGTAGTAGGAAGAACCTCTAGAGACAGCTTGACAGCAGAGGGTCTTCAGATATTCCCATTCTGGAACATCTAGAGGCAATCCACCTGAGGACAAACTGCACTGCTACCGAGTCATATTTGGTGGTATTCAGCGATGCCTGTTCTGATCCAACATATGCACAACACCACGTATTAAGCCCCCTACTGAGGACAACAAACTGCGTGTCATGGAGCCAGTATAGGTGAGCTTTCCCTTTGGAGGGCTTTTCAGCAATCTTTCAACAATAGTCGCCATAAACGTGATGATACCGCTGACTCCAACAATATCTCTCCAAGGGCATAGACGTGGAGAAGAAATCGAAACTGATGTCACCATAAGAGCAGGGCGTTAAGGGCCGTGGAATCTGACGCATTTTAATGCTGGTTGATAGGCCACAACAGCCATTTTTCGCCGAAAATAAGAAGATAAGTGGTTTCTCCTTCTTCGCTTTCGCTGTCATAAATGTTCTTTTTTTTTGCCTGAAGAAGACCCAAGAGGTCAAAATGCATTGTGTTTTGTCATGTAACCTGTTCTCTGCGTCTTTGGCCGTAACACACCCCCTTTTCGTTCTAAATGTTACGCACTACCGTTTGAGACTGCATGACAGGTGTTACTTTACGCTTACGTTTATAATATATTACTACTGTAACTCTGTGTTAGTAGGACTTCCTTCAGAACAGCAGCTTGCACGATTACAAAGAGTGCAAAACAGTGCAGCTCGGCTTGTTCTCAAAAAGTGTAAAAATGAGCATATTACACCTTTGTTACATGAACTGCACTGGCTTCCCATTAAATATTGATGGCAGTTCAAAATCGCAGTTTTTGCCTATCGTTACTTTGATGGGACACTCCCACAGTTTCTTTTTGCTTCTCTGTCCACCTGTCAAACTTCTCGGTCTCTTCGCTCATCTTCTCAAAAACTTCTGAAAATTCCTAGGCGCTCGTTAAAGACAGTCGGTGAGAGAGCATTTAGCTTTAGTGCGCCCACTCTTTGGAATTCTCTTCCTGACAGCTCACGTGACCTGCCCACATTATCTAAATTCCAGTCAGAGTTAAAAACATACTTCTTTAGGAAAGCCTTCTTCAACCACAATATCTAAATACTGTGTCTATTATTCTGACTGAGTTTTTATGTACTGCATGCAAAACTGTATTGTTTACGCTTGAATCGACGAATTTGATAAGTGCGCCTCTGTGTGTGTGTGTGTGTGTGTGTGTGTGTGTGTGTGTGTGTGTGTGTGTGTGTGTGTGTGTGTGTGTGTGTGTGTCAGTGCGTGTGAGTTTGAGTGTGTGTGTTGAGTGCAATGAGTTGATCCCAAGAATTGCGCCATATAAAATCAATACATTATTATTATTATTATTATTATTATTATTATTATTGTCGTTCTTATTATTACTATTATTATTATCAATATATTCTGGCGTCAACCAGGCTTGAGAGACACAAACACTACAGTGGTGGTCAGGAGTTTGAGCAACAATCTCAGGGACTCTTCCACTAAGTGGATGGAACTTGGTCGTGTGGCCCCAGTCTTCCCGAGCCAGACCATAGCGAACTCAACTTTGGTTCAGAGTCTACAACAGCAGAAAACCCTACAAGTAAATGACTCAGATGGGAATAGAACCCTTGACCTTCCAGCCGGAAGTCCATGGTGCTAATCACTACGCCACGGTGGCTGGCGACAGTTGCACATTCTTTATAGGCAGAGTGATCTTTGGTGGTCAGCTGTAAGCTGTATACAGTACAGTTTCCTGATAGGTTTAATATTATTCGTCAATATGACAAAGAGCTAAGATATCAGGAGATAACTGATTGACCAGAGAAAATAGTAAACTCTATCGGAAAAGGAGATGATAGCACTAGCTCAGACAAACAAGACATGCGTGGCTCTGTCCCTCCCCTCTTGAACTTCGTCTTCTGCCTTCGGAGCCATGGCTGCACGTACCAAAAGCATTTACCATTTCGTGTTGGTCTGATTGACTCCCTGCCTGCCACCTGTTCATGCAATAGGCTGACTGTCCATCACACTTCATCACTGATAGTCACAAATTGTCAAGTCTAAGCCACACACACACACAGACACACGATGGTTCACGTGCCTGAAAAGGTTACGTTGAGGCAATAGGCCGTCCTCGTTGATCAGCAGACAGAAAGAAGCTGACGTGCGTGGCTGCCTGACAAGGCACACCAGTCAGCTGAACTCTTCTCTCACCGGTAAGGGTACTACCCACACGAGCAAACGGGACTCCGTCAAAGGCAAACAAAACGAGGCGAGATACACACTCCTGCCTCCTCTCCATCTTTTGATAGCATTGAATCTTTCCACTGAGATGGAGTGGAAATTTATTGTTGGCTGGCTTATGAACTGACTCAGATGCAAAATGTGGTTTTTCATTTCTCAGCAGCTTTGTTTTGTTTTTTTTTCTTGGCAATGCTGTAATGCTGTAATGTATGAGACGAAAAATGCAGGCAGTTCTGGTGGAAAGAGACGTTTGATGCGGCTGAAAATATTCGCGCCATGTCGTTTGTCAGAATGAGCTTTATGGACGAACATACATAAGAATAATTCTGGTCAACCGTATCTTGGAAATGTGTAAGATAAGCTAATGTGGCTTATAGCCCAGCCAACCACAAAGGGCCATATCAGGGCTGTCACCGCATTGAAGTCAACTCAAGCCATTTTTTTTTTTAAAAAGAAAATCATCCTCACAACCCTTTACGATACCTTCTTAAAACACACTGGAAACTTCGTTAAAAATCTATCTTCCATAAAATCTTAAATCAGTTGAAAAATGATCTAGTTGCAAAGTGAAAAATGTTAAAAACACTTTCAGAAATTCAAAGATCACATCTGGTTAGACATCTCTGAACAAGGTTTTCATGGAGTCTACAGTAAAGTGTTTATGTCTCACATCATTCCAGTCCCAACACTCTAAAAGATTATGTTTCACTATGAGTGTTACATGACATGGAATGCATTCTGGAGCTTCTTCACCTTTTGAAAGATAAGAATGGGTGCAAAAGGAGTGCATGTATGCAAACGGCACAAGATTATTGGGGACATGGTTACAACTCTTTCAAGTTTGGACATATTCTAAAAACTTTGTTACGTGTCTGTGAGTTCCATTCCTCTTGCCAGAGGTCTTTGACATATTTCTGGGCTTTGAGTTTCAGATCAGTGTGAGAGAGAAACAATCTGCTTAACTCTTTCTTTGTGGCACGTTTGGCAAATTCATCAACCACCTTGTTGCCTCGAATGCCCACAGGGCTGGAAACCCAAGCAAGAACAATGTTATATACCCATCTGATTTCAGAGGGGTGTACAGTTCCAATAACTTCAACAGTTAAGTGTGCTTGATTTTACGGCTGGCAATGGCCTCCAAAGCAGAAAGGCAGTCCAACAAAATGAGGAAATCTTTATGTTTCGATTTAGAGGCCATTTCAAGACCCAGGACCAAGGCTGTCAACTCAACAGTGTAGATGGGGCTGTCAGAGAAAATGTGTTTAGAACATCTCTGAAATGGGTCTGTTTAGCAATGCACAGCAGAGGCAACCCCCTTCTCAGATTTGGAACCGACTGTGAAACTTTGAAAAAAGGACTTGTACGCCAAGGAGCTAGTGGTATCTTGACGGTACGAGGTCAAATCGAACCGGGTCTCTAAAGTGAAGAAAGTCCATAGTGGGTCATCAGAAAACTTGGACAAATCAGAAACTACGCCAAGGTCTGTATCTGCACCATTCAAATGGGGAAAAGTACGAGTTCCCAAGGGTAGAATAGAAGTGGGGTGGTCATCGAATTTCTTATGGAACTCGGGGTCAAAAACACGGTCATATGCAGGGTTTTGGGGTTCAGAAGAGAGAATCAAACAGTAATTTCAGATAAGTTTTAGCCAACGGTTGGAGAGGGACGGTTCTCCTGCCCCAGTATACAGACTATAAACAGGGGTGGTGCGGAAAGCACCCAGACAGAGTCGAAGCCCTTCATGGTGAATGGGATGTAGATCTTTCAGGTACGAAGGTCTGGCCGAGCCGTTGACTACACATGCATAGTCCAGTTTAGAGCGTATTAGACCTCAGTAGAGATGGAGACGTTTTCTTATCAGCACCCTAATCCGTGTGTGCCGCAACTCTCACAATGTTCAGTGCTTTCTGACTAGCAGTTTTTAAGTGTTGGATGTGACTTTTAAAGTTCGTTTTTTATTGTCAAAAAATCTCAGAAACATGCTTGCGTGCATGAGTGCGTGCGTGTGTGTGAGTGCGCGCGCGCGCGTGTAGGTGTGTGTGTGTGTGTGGTAACGGGGTAACATTAGGTCGGAGGCCTCACCAGCTCTATGTCTATATCTGTATAAATATACTAGTATATGTTATAGATTCCATTTTGATTATTTCGCTATAAGAAGCTTAGAAGATGCAGTGAAGATTGTAACAGGGTCAGTTAAAGGATAGGCAGGTAAGATAGGGGTTGGGGAGGTCAGGACGAGGGAGAAGGAGGGAGGACTGCTTGATAGTTAAGTGTAGTGTGCTGACCGCTGATGAAAATGTCGAAGTAGATTGGACATAAAGCTTATTCTTCAACCATGATCGAGAATTACTTACTCTAAACAAGTCTGGCTGTTGACCAATCTGAACATTTTTATAGGCTTGTCTTTAAGCAATTTTAAGCGTGTAAAGCATGAAATCACTGCAAGGAATACGTGCCTTTGAAATGCGTGAGCTGGGCGTCAACACACAGCTTAACACGGTCCCCATTTCCTGCCGTGAAGCTTCAATGTTTTTATTTTCGTTGTATGGAGCAGGCCTGCTATAGTGAAATAAAGAATCATGATCGCTATCATCATTATCGTCACCATCATTATCATTTCTCTCTCTCTCTCTCTCTCTCTCTCTCTCTCTCTCTCTCTCTCTCTCTCTCTCTCTCTCTCCATCTCCCTCTCTTCAAAACATCGAGTTGTTTGACTGATTATTTTGACAAATTGAATGTCTTGTTTTCAAGAAATCTATGAAATCAGACATTCGTGGGTTAGGATGAGAAGATAAATGGAAAACAATATAACATTTACACATTTTAGTGACTTCATCTATCATGATGTTTGTTTATCAGATATCAAATCACCATGGGCCTCCAACCACTGTAAAAACTTACGTTCGTTGGCTTTCTTCTGTTTTTCGACCAACGTGTTTACTGTATACATAAAAGGATTAATGGCAGAGTTTAAAGGCAGTACAAATATTGCCAAAGCCACGTTCACATGTCCAGGAATAGCTATACCGACCAATGCCAACATTCCACAAAGCCCAATGGGAAACCAGCACATGAAATCAGTCACAGCAATAGTGATCAATCGTTGAGCTATGGTCATGTCACGTGACACTTTCGTCGAGTTGGTCTTAAAAGTATTGCTTTGTATTGACCAATATATTAATGCCTGACCCACAGAAATGAATAAAAACAGAATAAAGTTTAGGACAATTAATACGCTGAAAGAATACATCTTTCCTTTGAAATCTTGCCTGGTCACTGGCAGTGGAATACAGATGCCTGTCTGGCTGTAAAACTCCCAGTGCGATGTCACTGGAAGCAAAGGCACTAAGGCCAGAAACCAGCCAGTCAGCCAGACTAACAGACAAACCATCGCTGCTGACAGTTTCCCAAATCGCAAGGTGCTGAATGGAAAGCAGATGACCACAAAACGATCTAACGTGATCAAACAGATGATCAGGGCCGACACTTCACAGGACAACAGAGACAGAAAACCAGCCACCTTACAGCTCACGCTGTTTTTCCATATGTCATCATAATGGAGATACCGGCCGCGATACTGTTCATCAGCTGCGCCTATAACAGACATGTACACACCCATCAGAGAGTCAGCCATTGTCAAGCTGGTGACAAACACACTGAATCCACTGGAAGAGGTCATGCTTCTGGCAAGTAAACGTGTACAGATACAAAACATATTACCAGACAGAGCCAGACACGCTATCAGCCACAGAAATCCACGGTAGTTCCATGATTCCAATAAATCTTTACACGATGAATTTCATCACTGGGGGCATAACAAGATGAGGCATCAAAGTCTTTGGGAAGTGTTTCTTTACAGCATAACTTATAGTTCTGAGATGAAATGAAGCGTAAATGGTAAACATCTTCAAATATATCCAGTGGAAAAGTTTTTAAAGGACTGTTATCAATGTGAAGTTCCATCAGATATGGTATGTACTTAAAACCATTAGGGCTGACGGTATGAATAGACGTATAGGTTAAATTGAGTCTCTGTAGGCGAGAAAAGATCTGAAGTGTAAAAGAGTCAAATACAGTCAGTGGAGTATGTGACAAGTCTATTGATGACAGAGCTGTCTGTACAATAGCAGCAGAAACATCGGCGTAGAGAGACGTGACAGGATTGTTAGACAGAGACAATAATTGAAGGTTTTTCAAGCCTAGAAAACAAGACATGTTTATACGATGCAGTTTGTTCCTGCTAAGGTCGAGAAACTTCAAATTTAGCCATTTCATTTCTGGAAAGTACCGACAGAGAACACTTGGAAAAGAACCAGGTGAATGAGATACAAAGCACTGCTCACATCAGGCGGTGTCAAGCCCGAACCGGAGGCATCCAGAGAACGGACCTGAGGAACGTGTTCCACATTGAAGGGCCGAGAACACAGTACAGTGTGGGCTTCACAGAGACAACCTACAGGACAGACGAGTCTGCACCATAGTTCATCATCATGCATTGGACAGTGATGGAATCCATCACATACGTGGTCACTGTGTACACATATACGTGAAAACCTGCAGGGGAGAAGTCCTGGACATGTCCTCTCCTCACACCCCTCTTCGTCCTGGTGTTCTATGCAATCATACATCCCATTGCATCGTGTGTAGATCGGCAGACAGTCGTTCAACGGACTGGGACAACGGTAGTGACTGTCAGGACACGAGTCATTCATTTTCATTGGTTTTTTGCTTTGAACTGTGAATATCCATTAAAATTGATCAAGACGGGAGATGGAACACGTCCACTAGAAAATATATTTCCTCGGACGAGTCACATTTTGTTTCATCTGATTTATCTACAGTGAGGCATACGATCACATACATTCTCGTGGGATATGCACTGACCATTTCGGCAGGTAAAAAATGTGAATATACACGGTGGATGCTTACAGAAGAACTCATCACTGGAATCCTGACAGTCAGCTGTGAAATCACATACTAAAGCATACGACACGATCGTTGCCTCATCACTGCATGAAAATGCAGAAAAAACTGTAGAACGACAATTTGTAGAACTGGATATATCAATGTTTGATGTTTGATCTGAAATGTGACAGTTGAGTGTGAACTGTTTATGACATGTGTTACCTTGGGTCGAACCGCTTGAGAGATATTTGTGTATCACATGACCATTGTGACACATTGTAACAAAGTAAAGTCTCTTAGACAGCGATGAAATGATGTTCGCAGAAGAATTTTTTTTTATATCAACATAGATTTTCTTGGTAATATTTACTCGGATTTCACAAACTACCCCAATATTCCTTCTATAGGGATTATATCTTATAGCTTCCATCAACTGTAGATTTGGTAAAATGCTGTTTATTTCCCCACCACTAGAGTAAGTCCAATATCTAAACGAATGATGGAAGACAACTTTCTCGTTACTATAAATGCTATGTCCATACATCGCTGGAACTGTAAACCCATTTGTATTCAGACCAGCCAAAGTATTTACCAGACCACTCCAAAATCTCTTTGATTTGTAACTGAGCGCAACACATGGTTTGAGCACACATGTAGGATATCTTAATGTCCCCCCTAGTAAATTGCAATGTTTTTCACCTTCATTGTCCAGATTTCTTTTTTGACTGGGAAAGCCAGACACGCGTGCAACAATGTTGTAACATCGATCACATAATGCCACCAGGCCCTGACAGTCAGCACTGCTGAAGGGGCAGTGTTCTGTTTCATCTCGTCTCGTCCATCGTCACACTCTGTCTTCAGGTTACAAGTCACGTGGTGCTGAAAGCTGGGATAGTGTTCCACTGAACAGTTCAAAAACCCACTTGACAGCATCTGGGGGTTTTTCCGTTCAGGAAAGAAAGAAAAGAAAAACCTGAAGTGAAAGTATTTACTGAATGTGTATCCAGAACAAATCGAATCTTTCATGGAGACTTTAATACCGAGTTCGGTATCGTTAAAATGATACATATGGGCGAAGTGACTCTCAACATCACACGATCTCCATACCCTGGTTTTTGTTTTCTGTACAACAGAATCAGCGACACGACCATACGTTTTTGGTGTAGCGATACATATGGACGCTTACCCGAGGTTCACGAAGGTAGAAACTGATCATAAGTACGTGTCTGGTTGGCAAGTGTATGTCCTTCCACCATGGACCAGTCTCGTTATGGATTCTGTTGCTGTCTAGTGTCACGTATCCCGATGTCGATGAGTTCATGACAAGTTCAAATGGTGCTGGTACTTCAGATTTGTGTTTTGTTTTGACATTCACCGGCAAATTGCATGTAAAGCAGTAAGTAGAAATATTAATAACGTGCTGCTGAGTAAAACTGTGGTCAACATAAATCGGCTCGTGAACCAAACATGAACAGGTTTTGAGGATGCTATGAGAACATTGAAATCTGCACTTACATAGGATGGTGTCTTTAACCCACAGAATTACTGGCTGGTTGACATGGCTGACTTCGACTCCTGCACCCCAGACTTATGGCTATGGATCTACTTACAACTGACAATAGGTAGAACAGGAAGATTCACACCACTATCTTCACTACTGTGAAATCATCATTATTCCCACTAAGTATTTTAATGAACCGTTCTTATAATAATCAACGCAAATTTTCACATTACGTTATTCGACTTAACATAATCATCTAACATACCGCCGTTTCGTGACTTAATTAGAATACCTCATTAATTGGTGATTATAAGCAGCAATAATACTAAAGATTGTTAGACTCGGCACAATACCGATCGATACATATGGGTTATGGAGAGCAGCCTCACTTTGAAATCAAACTGTTCAAATACATATAGAAAACCAGTTGCTGAATTTACTGAACTGGAAAAAAATACAACGAAGAGGTAGAACATATGAGAATCATCGAAAAAGACACGCTGGACGTGCTTTAATTTCCATCTTTCGCAGATATTACTGAACTGAAAAGGAAGAAAGACAATGTCGAGGTGAAAGGTCAGAGAGACACTATCATGTATATAATAAATGAGCTCTGTGTGTGTGTGTGTGTGTGTCACTTCCGGGTCATTGTGATGATCAGCTGAATTTTGGGCTCCGTATTTTTACTTGTTTTGTATTAGTTTTTCCTTAACTTTGTACTTGAAACTTTAGCCATCAAGTAGTAAGTGTTCCGGACTTCAGTTTATGCCGCTTTTTTGATTTTTGATGAAGTGAGTGGTCTAATTTCTATTATTTTATATTTGAACTGACCGTGCCAGAATGTCGGTTGAGGCCTCTACTTCTTCAGTGCAGTGGCAGGATTCTAGTTTGGACAGTGTTGTACAGAAGTTGGTGAGGGAGTCGACAGCAGGAGTGTGCGAGGAGGTGCAGGAAAGCATTTTGCACAGACTGATGCCACGAAACCGTGCCAGCAGAAGAACAGCGGCAAGAAAACGTCAAAAGGAAAAAATCAGAACCAGAATGACGTCAATGTTGACAGTGACGTTATTGCAATGCGCGTCGCAGAAATTCTAGTTCCAGTGATTGCCAAAAAAAATAGAAAGTTTGTTTGTGAAAGGGTTGGAGAGGGTAATCACTGGAGTGATGGACACTGTCCTCAAGAAAAATACGGAATTTCTGCAACAAGTACAGAAATCAAACCTGCGGCTGCACTACGCCCTTGATCGCCAGGAACAGTATACCAGGCGGGAAAGAGTGCGGATCGTCAATCTACCTGAAGAAGACGAAGAGAACCTCGATCAGAAGGTAGCAACGCTGTTCCAAGAGGCAGGATGTGAAGTAAGTAAAGGCCTCGGACATTTCTGTTGTTCACAGGAACGGGAAGAACATTAGTGGCAAGTGCAGGCCTGTGCTTGTAAAGTTTCTTTCTCGACGTGTGAAAGGTGAGGTCATGAGAAAGAAGAAGGAGCTGCATAAGATAGAAAAATACAAGCGAGTCTATCTCAACGACGACTTGACTGTCCTTCACAGCAGGCTTCTTCAATTGGTGAAGAAGTCCGACAAAGTGGACAAGGTATACACCACTCCTGATGGCAGACTTCGGTGTGAGCTGAAGAAGAATCTTGGTCAGGAGAGGGCGCAAGTTGTGTGGTAGACAGCCCTGACGACCTCTTCAAGTTGGGCGTCGACGTGGATTTCAAGTCCCTTGGGCTGCAGCACCTCCTTGTCTGTGAGCCATAGGGGTTTGCTGGAGGACGCGGTGATGTACATCCGTATTCAAGCATTGACAGTGTTGCTAGTTTGAATTGTGCTTCAAGTTTTTTTCTGATTCTGAATGCAGATTTTCTTTCCTGTCCCTGAATGTTTGTGGACTAAGAAGTCGTTTGCAGTTTAAAAAGATTTACAAACTATATTTCCCAGTTTGACATATTAACATTCACCGAAAGTAGAACTGATGCACAAGACTCTGACTATTTAGTGGACTGCTTTAGTAATCTTGGTTACTCTATGCTTTGTTTAGTCAAAAATATCTTCGTATCAGAGATCCGGTGGCATAGCGATTGCCTATAAAAAAAAAAACATACGAAGATTTTATTCAGTTACTGGAACCTGAAGCCAGTGGTGATAGTGACTGTGTTTTGTGGTTAAAAATCAACAAACTGCTGACAGGTTATGACAAAAATCAGCTCGTCGGCTCAGTTTATATTCTTCTAGAGGGAACTGCTTATGGTTCAGTTAACTGTTTTGATGATTTGGAATCTAGTCTTACATGTCATGATTCTAACTGCCATGTACTTCTTATGGGAGATTTTAATGCTTATACTAAATGTTTGCCTGACTTCCTGAAGTTTGATACAAATGTCAATGACATTATTGCTGATAGTTTTCACCTGTGTATTGAAGATCTTGAAATCCCTATTGCGACGTGTTCCCAGGATGTACGTCGATCTAATAACTATGGCTATCGACTTACTGATTTTATGCAAATTACAAAATTTGTTTATATTTAATGGGAGAGTTGGCAGAGACGCAGGTATTGGTCGATGCACTAGTAATGGATGTACTGTGATTGATTATATGCTGGGTTCATCTTATTTGTTCACACATATTGCTGACTTTAGTGTTGATCCCTTTGACACCATGCTTTCAGATGTTCACAGTCCAATTCTTTTATCTCTCAGCATTTTGCGGAGAACTTCAAATAATGCTTTCACTCAAAGTTCAATTTCAGTGAAAAAATAATAGAAGTATTAGATGTCCTGAAACAGGAAGAACTTTGTTTTTATGCAAATATTAAGAAGTGGGATCCATCTAAAAGTGAGATGTTTAAAGAAAACTTACTTACTAAGACATAGAGGATTAAACAATATACTTGTTAACGAAAACGCTTCTGTTGCCGATGCCTATACATTGTTATCGCAAAATTCTGTTAGAAACAGCTAAAGACACACTGGGAGAAGTCAAACATGTATCAAAAGGTACAAAGCAAAAGCCAAACAAAAGTAACGAAAATAAGCCATGGTTTGATGCCACATGCAGGGGGAACATAGAAAAAAAGTATTTTACAGCCAAACATAGAACTAAATTAAATTATAATAGTCCCAACCGTAGAGAGGTTGAAATTAGCAGTAAGGAATACAAAAAAGTTCTCAGAAAATCGTATAGAATTTACACAAAGAATTGGCATAAGAAGATTCGTAGACTAAAAGCTAATAGACCAAGAGAATATTGGGAATATATTAAAGTCAGAAATAGAAATGAATGCCATGTTAGTATGGATGACCTTTTCTTACATTTTAAATCATTGAATGTTCAACCAGATAGTGTTGAGAATGAAAGGGATATTGACTGTGACTTGCAACATGATCTTGACAATTTTTAAATGCACCAATAAATGACGAAGACGTTGAAAAAAAGCTGTACAGCAACTTAAGAATGGAAAGGGCTTGTGGGATAGATAAAATACGAAATGAATATATAAAACAAAGCATTCCAGTTCTCAAAACAAGTTATGTAAACTTTTCAATAAAGTTCTTGATACAGGGACCATACCAGAAGAATGGTTAACTGGACTTATTCTGCCAATATACAAAAGAAAAGGTAGTAAATTGGACTGTAACAATTATAGGGGTGTAACACTTCTGAGTTGTGTTGGAAAACTGTTCACAACAATTTTGAATAACCGTTTGACAGATTTTATTGAGAATAACAACACACTTTCGGAAAATCAAGCTGGTTTTAGACGAAATCATTCTACAACAGATCATATATTTGTTTTAAAAAGTTTAATTGATATTTCAATAGTCGTAAGAAGCAATTGTTTTGTGTTTTTGTTGATTTCACAAAAGCGTTCGATTCAGTTTGGAGGCAGGGATTATGGCAAAAGCTTATCAAAGAAGGCGTAAATGGAAAGATTTTGCAAGTAATCACGAATATGTATCAGCAAATAAAATCTTGTATATTTATAAATGGGAGTCAATCTGAATATTTTGGCAGTTTTAGAGGTGTTCGTCAAGGTGAAAATCTTTCACCTTTGCTATTTTCTTTGTATTTGAATGATCTTGAACTTTATCTCACAGATCGTAACTGTGCTTTCTTGAATATTGATTTAAATCTCCCTGACTCAGATTTATTAAGTTACATTAGTTTACTTTTACTTTTTATACGCTGATGATATTGTTGTTATTGCAGATTCTTTTTTGTGGTTTACAGCATGCTCTTGATGTATTAAGCGAGTATTGTAGCGCATGGAAGCTTAATGTTAATGTAGCAAAAAAACAAGGGTGTAGTCTTTAATGGACGCAATAATCCTAAAAAAAACTAAAGTTCAAAAAACCAGTCCATAGAAATAGTACACACTTTCAAATATTTAGGTATAATCTTTAGCAGAACAGGAAATTTTTATAAATGTAAGAAGTATTTGTATGACCAAGCGCAATGTGCAATGTTTTCTTTGCTAAAGATGGCAAGATTTCAAAATTTGCCTATAAACATTGTACTGGACTTATACCAGTCAATGGTTCTGCCTGTACTTTTATATGGCTGTGAAATTTGGGGATATAGTGATTTAAAGCTAATGGAAAGTTTTCAGCTTAAATTTTTTAAGCATCTTTTTCATTTAAATCGTTCTACTAAAACAGAACTAATATATGGAGAACTAGGAATGTATCCTGTTTCAGTTCAAGTATATGCACGAATGATAAAATTCTGGTCATCCTTACTTTCACCACAAACGAACAAATATTCATCTAGATTGTATCAAGTATTATATGATTTATACAGAAATCAGGGTTTTACATCTAGGTGGTTGATGTGTATACGGAACATCCTTATCGAAACAGGATTCGACTTTGTGTGGAGACACAAAAAGTTTTCGTCTGTTCACAGTATCTGTAGAAATGTTCGTAATTCATTAGAAGATGTTTACATACGTGCATGGGAACGATGCTTTAGAATCTAGTAATAAGTGTTTATTTTATAGAAATTTTAAAACAGAGTTTTGCCGTGAAAAAATATATTGAAATGTTGCCTGATGTTTATATATACCCACTAATTCGGTTCCGCTGTGGTAATCATAAACTCATGATCGAAACTGGCAGACGATTTGGAATACCTCATGATGAACGATTTTGTCGGGACTGCGACCAGAATGACCTTGGCGACGAATTTCCAAAAGGGGTCACAGGATTAAATCTTTCAATCTTGTGTCTGTCTGTCTGTCTGTCTGTCTGTCTGTCTGTCAGGCTGAAGTTGGCGGCCAGGAGAATCGACGGATCGTCACCAAAGTTAGCACGGACCTAGAGGGACATCTCCCAAGTAACATAGGGTCATTGGATAGTTTCTACGACAGTTATTTATGACCGTTAAAAACCTTTAACAACACGTACCCCCCTAAAAACGATTAAAAATACAATATTTTCTTATGTTGGCAGCAAAGGGAGTCGTCGGATTGCCACCAAACTTGGCATGAGTCTAGAGGGACATACTGTGGATACCATAGGGTCATTCGATAGTTTTTTATGACCGTTCTTTATCACCGTTAAAAAGCGTTATTTTCTACATTTAGGCCATTCTTGATGAAATTTGGTATGCAGGTGTAGTTTTAAATGCTGAGCAATGATATACAACTTACACGAACCGAAATTTCAAATTGGCCGATAAAAACCGTTATTATATAAATTTAGACGTTCTTGATGAAATTCGGTATACAGATGCAGTTTTACACGCTGAACAATGATATACAACTTACACGAACGGAAACTTAAAATTGACCGTTAAAAACCGATAAGAACCGTTATTTTCTAAATGTAGACCGTTCGTGATGAAATTTGGTATACAGGTGCAGTTTTACACACTGATCAATCATAGACAGCTACTAGAAACTTAAAATTGAGCGTTAAAACCGTTAATATCTAAATTTAGACCATAGTTCATGAAAATCGATATACAGGTGCAGTTTTGAACGCTGAACAATGATATACAACTGATACGAACCGAACGTAAGATAAGATATATATATATATATATATATATATATATATATAATAAACTAATAAATTCCAAGGATAAGTACCGAGCACCATTCCAGCAACTTACAGAGCAGCTAGGTGTTGCAATGACTGCAAGAAATATTGAATTATAAAACAAAGCTTGCTCTTATGTCATAGATTGTAGTAGAAATAGGGGGGTGTGATAAGCATTCATATCTGTAGTGGTAGATGATTCTGCCTAACTAACAGTATGTGCTTGAGTGGGTGAATGGGGAATAATAAATGCTTCTCAAAATGAACCTTCAGCAAGCTTATAGTCTCCAAAGGGGAGACATCTCCAATGGTGAGGAAGCTCACTAACATATAACTCCTGGTAATATACCGGTATTTCGAAACCTGATTGTTTCTCCTCAGTGACCGCGGAAAGTGGTAATTTGACTCCTCTGCCTTTTCGGTTTTAAGAACAATGCTATCCCAGAAAAAGGCTGGTGTGCAATACCGTAGTATGTTTGTTGAGTTTTCAAAAAACCAGCCAAAGGTGTCACCTAAGAAGCAACAGAAGATCATAAAAGAGCAAAACAAGCTACATTTTCTTGTGAAAAGTAGAAAATATAAAAAGATATCCTCCTCTTAAGATACAAGCGCTGAGGGCCAGTTCTTGGAATATATATACTACTGGCAAAAGTTAAGGGCCACCTGTCATTTTGACGTCAATGACCCAAACTTGGTTAGACATATTGAACAGATGTTCCTTAAAGATCACAACACCTAAAAACCCACTGCGGTACAAGGTGGAGCGCAGCTGCATGTGCAGAAACCACGTAAAACCGGTAAAACGGGTGCCTGTGGGAGCATAGGAGTTTGAAAAAAAAAAAAGGGCGAAATGCTTGTGGTCAATCATGATGCACATGAATGGCACCTCGTGCATGAACACAGATCAGACGCCGTTGGCCACAAATCTGTGAACAGAATGGTCGTCTACGCCAGCCCAAAAAGCATGGCACAAAGGCAAAGACTGGACCCTGCCGATCGTGGACGTGCCTTAGCGTTGATTGACGAAGGGATTTCTGGCCGCGAGGTGGCTAGGCGTCTGAACGTGTCCCATTCCACCATCCAACGTTTTGTAGAGAGGTTTCAGGCCACTGGCAGCATGCAGGATCGGCCACGATCAGGCCTCCTCGGTGTACTGACAGACATGCTGACTGATTCCTCCTGCTGTCTGCCCTACGCAATCGGACTGTCACCTCATCCACCTTAAGGCGTGAGCTCCTGCAGGCTGCAAATGTCAATGTCAGCAGAAGGACAGTTTGTAACCGTTTGCACAAGTTGGGCTGTCATTCTGGAGACCAGCAGTCCGAGTACCATTTACTCCAGCTCACCACAGAGCACGGGCGGACTGGTGTCGTCATCACGTTCGCTGGACGAGGCAGCAATGGTCTCGAGTGCTGTTCACAGATGAGTCCCGCTTCACCTTGGCATTCAATGACGGCAGGACCCGAGTGTGGCGAAGGCCAGGAGAATGTTTTGCTGATGCCACAGTTCGTGAGGTGGATCGTTACGGAGGGGGTTCTGTGATGGTCTGGGGTGGCTTCAGTCATCAAGACAGAACTCCCCTGTATGTCATTCAAGGCATGCTGACAGGGGTGCAGTACTGTGACGAGATTGTGAGGCCCCTGATCCAGCCCACCCTTCAGGCCAGGGGTAACGCTGCTGTTTTCCAAGATGACAACGCCCGTCCACACCGAGCCCGTGTCGTGGACGATCATCTGCAGCAAGAGGGGATCATCCGGATGCAGTGGCCATCTCGCTCACCCGATCTGGCTCCAATTGAGCACCTCTGGGATGTCCTTGGACGGCAGGTAGCCCCAACCACCCCCTGCCTGTTGACGTGGCCCAGCTCACTCTCTTTCTGCAGCAGGAGTGGCAGGCCATACCGCGGGACACACTTCGGACCCTGGTCGACTCCATGCGTCGACGTTGTGTGCTGCTTGCCTGGCGGCAAACGGTGGCTACACTCGGTGCTGAACGGTGCAGTTTTCAGTTGTGGCTTATGTGACGATCCTGAGGAAGCGTGATTGGACATTACAGCCCGCTGTCCCGCGTTTGATTTGTTGATTTCGTGCAATGGTCCAATGAATTTGTTCTTGAATAAATTTGGAAGATTTTGCGTCTTTTGGTCTGGGAGACAGCGTTGGCAATGGCCCTTAACTTTTTGCCAGTAGTACAGCATATATATATATATATATATATATATATATATTGGTCAAAAATATTTAAAACAATTACTAGCCAATTTTTTGTGTATGGGATGGATGGGTACAGTGTTTATCTTACTGCAGAAAGATTACGTAACAGCAGTACTATTCTTTCCATATCCAAGTCCGCCCAGAAAAACCACGTTTTGAAGTACGGCACGTTGTTCCAGCAGCTTCTGGTGGACTGGTACTGCAAAATGGAGACAGAGCGGCTCAAGTACATCAGAGAGGAGAACAACAGTCTCAGTGAGCCGATAGCTACCAGGAACTGCGTGACGCTCTCTTTGCCAATGATGGGGACCCGCAAAGCATGGGACAGAGAACCGTGCTGTCTTCATCGTTTACTGGTGGTCTACGCTACGTGCATGAGAAGCAAAGTGACGCCATGGCCTACGTACGCAGGTATGGCTGTGCTGATCTTTTCATCACCATGACGTGCATCCCCAACTTGCCAGAGATCGTCAACAACCTGCTTCCAGGACAGGCTGCACGTGACCGCTTTGACAACGTGGTCCGAGTCTTCAAACTGAAGCTAAAGAATCTTATGGGCATGCTCAATAAGAGGATATTTGGAAACATCAGAGCATGGCTGTACACTGTGGAGTACCAGAAGTGTGGTCTGCCTCATTCCCATATTCTGGTCTGGCAGAATCCAAACAACAAGATACGACCAAACAACATTGATCTTGCTGTCTGTGCGGAAATCCCAAACTCGCAGGAGAGCCCTGAGCTGCACCATATGGTCATGGCACACATGACCCATGGGCCTTGTGGAATCTTCAACCCAAGGAGCAGCTGCATGGACAGAGAGACCAGGTCATGTTCTAAAAATACCCCAAGGTCTTCCGAAGGGTCAGAGAGCAGGGTGAGGACAGCTACCCCAAGTGCAGGAGACGTGAGGAGGAGTGATGGAGGACATACTGGGACTGTGAAGCTTGGGCAGAGAGAAATCGTCGTCACCAACCAGTGGGTTGTCCCCTACAACCCTTACCTCCTATACCAGTTCAACTGCCACATCAATGATGTGGAAATGTAAAGTAGCATAAAATCCATCAAGTGCATCCTGAAGCATGTCCACAAGGGCACAGACCAAGCCGTCTTCCAACTCCAAGCACCTCAGGCAGGTGAAGGAACAGCTAAACAACCTCCAGTCGTCGGCGAGATCCAAATGTACCAGAATGCCCGCTACGTTGGCAGCATCGAGGTGACCTGGAGACTCCTGGGATTTGACCTGCATGAGCGCCATCCCATGGTGCAGAGCCTAGCTGTCCTCTTGGAGAATGGGACAACGGGTCTACTTCAATCCACACAACGCAGCGCAAAGAGCAGAAGGCTCTCCCCCAGAAATAACCCTTACCGCCTTCTTCAGCCTTTTCTCACAAGACCCCACAGCACAAGAGCTGAAGTATGTGGAAGTCCCTGAGCACTTCACATGGATGTCCACTCAGAAGATGTGGAAGAAACAACAAAGGAGCACTGCAATCAGGCGATTGTACAGTATCAGTCCTCGCCAGGGAGATTACTACTTCTTGAGGCTTCTACTCAACGTTGTGAAAGGACCCTGTTCATACGAGGAGTTGAAGACTGTCATCGACTATGTCCACAACACTTTTCGAGATACTTGCAATGCTCTTGGACTCCTAGAAGATGACTGCCATCTACAACTTGCCCTGGAGGAAGCCTCCATCTCTCAGAGACCTCGACTGCTGCGTGATTTCTTCTGTATCAAACCTAGTGCTTGCAACCCCAATAACCCAGACAACCTGTGGAACCTCTTCAGAGACCATCTTGTTGAAGATTTCCTCTCCAAGTCCGAAGAGATGTCTATGATGAAGCACAGTACACAGATGCCATCTACAACCAAGTTCTTACTGTGATTCAGGACAAACTCTTCCTTCTTGGAGGCAAGTCTACAGAGGAGTAGGGGATGCCAAGAGTCACACAACAACAAACTGTATCTTGAGAATACTACCGCCAGACCAACTACGACACTACTGCACTCTGGGTAGTAGCTGATGACCAGCTGAAGAAGCCAACAGTTCACCTGAGAGACGTGTACGACAGCTTTATGACCATGGTTGAGCAGACGCAGGACCCAACAGCAAGCAGCAACATAATGTTCCTTGATGCCCCAGGAGGGACAGGAAAGACCTTTATGCTGAATCTTATCCTGAACAGGATCTGCTCTACAGGTAAAATAGTGCTAGCCACTGCTTCCAGTGACATTGCCGCTACTACTCTTTTGCCGGGTGGGCGCACAGTGAATAGTAATTTCAAGGTCCTCCTGAATGCAGACAAACAAGAAATGTCAACTTGCTCTTTCAAGCGTGTGTCAGCGTTGGCCAAAGTCATCAAAGAGGCTGCAGCCATCATAATTGATGAAGCTCCCATGACCCACAAGGCTGTCGACGAGGCCATGGACTCTGTGCTGCAGGTCATCACCCAAGTGCACAGGCTAGTGGGAGGCATCCCAACGCTGGTCTGTGGGGACTTCAGGCAGATCCTCCCTGTCGTTCTCAATGGCACCAGAGCCAACATTCTCGACGCCTGTCTGAAGAAGTCCTACCTGTGGCGGAGAGCATGTTTGTTAAACATCTAACCACCAACATGAGAGCCCACCTGTGTAGAAATTCCCAGACAGCCAGCGTCGCCAAACTTCTGCTTGACACTGGCAAAAGTGCCATTGAGCCATCAGAGTTTCCAGATACTACATCGGTCCACCAGCACTATGCCAGTTTTCAGATAGCCAGGAGGATCTGATAGAAGCAGACTACCCGGATCTTCACGCTCACTGTACACACTCAGACTGGTTAGTGGAAGGGGCCATAATCTCCTCCCTGAATGAGGCTGCCAACAGGCTTAACAGAAAAATCGTAGCTGACTTCCCTGGAGAGGAAATTCTGTACATATCTGTTGACACGGCCAAGAATGATGATGAGGCAGTCCTTTATCCACAAGAACTCCTGAACTCCATTGAGATTTCTGGATTTCCACCGCATCAACTGTTGCCAAAATCTGGAGTTCCCATCATCATTCTCCGCTCACTGGACGCCAAAGGTGAGCAATGGGTCCCGATGTGTCATCACGAGACTGCACAGGAACGTTGTAGAAGCGAAAATATCCTGTGGCTCCTACAAAGGTGAACCAGAGCTGCTCCCCAGAATTCCTCTGGAACCCTTGGACTCACCCCTGCCATTCCAGTTCTGACGGCTTCAGTTTCCCATATGCATGAAACCATGAAACCAGCTTTAGCTCTGACAGACAACAAGAGCCAGGGTCAGACATTTTCATCCTTTGGGTAGACCTGACCATTCCGTGTTTTACACATGGAATATTCTACGTTGCAGCATCATGAAGTGGAAGCGCAGAGACACTGACTATACTTGCGCCAAACTGGGAGACTAGAAATGTCTACCCAGAGACCCTCCAATAGACATGATACATCGTAAAAATGCAATCTTTTCACACACAGAGTTATCATGTTTGAGTTGGGTTTAACGTCCGTGCCCAAATCAAGGATATGCAGACGGCTGGTCCGTCACATTAGCCTGATACCTGCGAGGCCAGGGTGGTGAAAATTTCCAAGACCAAACCGGGATTCGAAACTACGACCTTTGGATCATGAGTCCAGCGCCTTATTCACCTGGTTATGGTGGCCTCCTACAGAGTTGTCATTTTGGAGCACTTCCATCGAGGAATTGAGAATGCATCGGTAAGTTCACAAAGTACAGGCATCTTACTATCGACTGTGTATCGTATTACGAAAAACAATGGAAAATAGATTTAGAGGCAAGAGGGGAATGGAGGTCCGAAGAAATTGGGTGAAGTAGTTAGGAGGAGGCTGGGGCAATGGTTCGGCATGGGAAAAATGAAACAAACCAAGCTGAATTTTAGTGTATTGTCTATATATATATATATATATATATATATATATATATATATATATATATATATATATATGTGTGTGTGTGTGTGTGTGTGTGTGTGTGTGTGTGTGTGTGTGTGTGTATATATAAACTAGGTGAACGTGGTTTTACCTCTTTCTATTACTAAAACAAAATTAGGTACAAATGTGATTTTAAAAGAAACTGGGGTTCGTATATATGATAAATGCAGTTTTTGTGGAACTGATAAAGATAGTATTGATCAGATGTTTTGGAAATGTACATATGTCCGTTTCTTTCGGA
>JADBJO010003779.1:190000-205000 GCA_016801955.1 Conus betulinus
AGACCGCGATTTTCTTTCGGCTAGTATGGGTGGGAAAGGCATAGCCTTTCGCATTTTCTGGCTCGTGTGGAGAAGAGGTTGGAGTTCTGCAAACCAAGAACGGAATGGGGGATTAGAGGGGTTGTGAGTGACGATGAATGGAACTCGGTTGTGTTGCCTGTCTTCCATCTTATAGCTGAGAGTCTCGTGTCGGGGAACATGGCTGGCTTTGGTTTTTGCCTCCTGGATGGTCGCAGGGCTGTAACCTCGCTGGAGGAAATCACGTTCCATATCCTGGCAACGAGACTGGAAGGTTGGCATGTCAGAACAGAGGCGGCGGAGGCGCAGGAACTGGGCATAAGGATGTTTTTGATGGTATGGTAAGGGTGGCAGGATGAATGGGCCAGGTATGTACGAGCATCTGTAGGTTTGGAATACAGGTCTGTGTACAGATAACCTCGCTTCAGATGGATGAAGATGTCCAAGAATGGCAGTGCTTCTTTAGAATAGTTCATAGTGAACTTGATGGTAGGGTGGAACTGGTTCAAAAACTCAAGGAACTGGTGAAGTTCTTCTGTTGATCGAGACCACAGAAGAAAGATGTCGTCTATAAACCGTCCACAGTTCTCGGCTGATAGGAAAGGGGCTGTTGTCCAGTAGCTGTGCCTCCAGCCAGCCCATGAAGAGACAAGCCACCGTAGGTGCCATAGGTGTGCCTATTGCAGTGCCCAGTTTTTGCTTGTAGAAATGCCCATCAAAGTGGAATACACATTTTGGATAGTACATGGTTCATCAGTTCCAGAAGACGCTCTGTTGGTATGTTGTTGATGCAATCATTTTTGTCAACAAACGCCTTCACTGCTGTTTCCATGTCGGCGTGAGGAATGTTACTGTAGAGTCCAACGACATCAATGGTGACCAAGTATGTGTTGTCGTCAAAAGGACCAAACTCACGGTTCCACTGGTCTAGTGTTTGGAGCATATGTGTGTGGTGTCTTGCACATAGGACGGAAGTTGCTTGACATGGTCTTGTAACCAGTGGTCCACCAGTTTGGAGATACGTTCAGTGGGGCCACCAACTCCTGAGACAATGGGACGTCCAGGTGGGTTTTCCAAAGTTTTGTGGATCTTAGGAAGCATGTAAAACTGATGGCAGCGTACACTCCCAATTTCAATAGTAGCCCATTTGTGTGTGTTCTCATCGATGTAGTCATCATTCAGAAGTCGGTTCACCAGGTGGTTGGATTTTCTAGCAATGGTGTTTGAAGGATCTTTCTTAATTACATCATAGTGCTGAGTGGAAAGAAGTTGACGATGAGCTTCAGCAATATAGTCACTGGTGTTTTGAACGACAACAGCTCCCCTTTGTCGGGTGTGCTGATGCGAAGTGTCCTGTTGTGGACAAGTCCTTGAAGTTCTTTCAGGGCGGCCCTTTTCTTGCTGTCCAGATTGTTCCGTGGTCGTTGTTTAGGGTGATAGGACTTAGTCCTTAACTCAAATAAGTTGATGTATTCATCAAGGGCTGCATCTCTTCCACTAGGTGGCTTGTAACCTGTAGGTTTGTAGAATGCAAACCTTCAGGATCCTGACGAGAGCCAGCGCTCGAAACAGAGCTGTCGATTTTAAAACCTCCTTTTACCATTCTGTTTTTAACGAATATATATATATATATATATATATATATATATATATATATATATATATACGAGATCCAAGGAAAGGTTGTCTGCACAATTCTTAGCAGCTGATAATGTTTGGGTTATTGAACAGCAGAGCTGACCACTCAGACTGTTCCGTATCTTTTGATCTCCCTTGCATCCTTAAATGGATCCTCAAGCATAGGCTCAAAGATTGTCCATTACATTTATGCTGTTTGCGTAATATATTTAGTTTTCAACAACTTTTTTCCTCTCCTCACACTTTCGTTTTTCTACTACCTTTCGCTGGCTGCTTTGGGGGTGCTGTTGGATTCTTTTTCGAACCCTTGGCGCGGAACACCACAGAATTATGGACTGTGGTGTGTCTCTATCTGACGCCAAGAGCACAGACACAATCAGCCGTGTCTCCTTGATGAGTCCGATCCAGCGGACGGAAGGCCTCGGAGCAGGCGATAAATATAGATCTGTTTTTCGAGGGGGATTGCGATAGTTTCATCATGCAACTAGTGAGGGGTTTTCATATTTATGATATACATTTTCCCATTTACTTCATTTTTTTTTCTCTCTCTCAATTTCAAATCTTTGCTAAATCATTACTATAATGATGGAAGAATTGTTAACCTGCACTTGTTTTCCTCCACTACTTAATTGTTCAGCATTAATTATATATATATATATATATATATATATATATATAATAAAACAATAAATTCCAAGGATAAGTACCGAGCACCATTCCAGCAACTTACAGAGCAGCTAGGTGTTGCAATGACTGCAAGAAATATTGAATTGTAAACAAAGCTTGCTCTTATGTCTCAGATCGTAGAAGTGGGGGGGGGGGGGGGGGGTGATAAGCCTTCATATCTGCAGTGATAGATGATTCTGCCTAACTGACAATATGTGTTTGAGTGGGTGAATGGGGAATAATAAATGCTTCTCGAAATGAACCTTCAGCAAGCTTATAGTCTCCGAAGCGGGGAGACCATCTCCAATGGGGAGGAAGCTCACTAACATATAACTCCTGGTCAGATACCGATATTTTCGAAACCTGATTGTTTTCCTCCTCAGTGACCGCGGAAAGTGGTAATTTGACTCCTCTGCCTTTTCGGTTTTAAGAAGAATGCTATATACCAGAAAAAGGCTGGTGTGCAATACTGTAGTAGGTTTGTTGAGTTTTCAAAAAACTAACCAAAGGTTGCACCTAAGAAGCAAAAGAAAATTATGAAAGAGCAAAACAAGCTACATTTTCTTGTGAAAAGTAGAAAATATAAAAAGATAACCTCTTAAGACACAAGTGCTGAGGGCTAGTTCTTGGAATGAATCCGCAAGGGACTAAATTACAATAAAACAATAAATTCCAAGGATAAGTACTGAGCACCATTCCAGCAACTTACAGAGAGCAGCTAAGTGTTGCAATGACTGCAAGAAATATTGCATTGTAAACAAAGCTTGCTCTTATGTCTCAGATCGTAGAAATAGGGGGGTGGGGGGGTGGGGGTGTGATAAGCCTTCATATCTGCAGTCTGCAGTGGTAGATGATTCTGCCTAAGTGACAGTATGTGCTTGAGTGGGTGAATGGGGAATAATAAATGCTTCTCAAAATGAACCTTCAGCAAGCTTATAGTCTCCGAAGCGGGAGACCATCTCCAATGGGGAGGAAGCTCACTAACATATGACTCCTGGTCAGATACCAATATTTCGGAACCTGATTTGTTCTCCTCAGTGACCGCGGAAAGTGGTAATTTGACTCCTCTGCCTTTTCGGTTTTAAGAAGAATGCTATACCAGAAAAAGGCTGGTGTGCAATATATATATATATATATATATATATATATATATATATATATATCTGTGTGTGTGTATATATATATATATATATGTATATATATATGTGTGTGTGTGTGTGTGTGTGTGTGTGTGTGTGTGTATCACTTGCAAATAATATAATGAAATAACGCTGTCTATCAAAATCTTTACGTTAAAATTTGAGAAAAACCTACTCAAACTAAAAATAGTTGATTTGGGTAGACGTAAACCAAGAGGTGTTTTTTTTTTTTTTTTAAGGCAGATCGAGCTGGCAGTTTGGTGTAAAGACACTGTGTGTAAGGGCCGTGTCAAGTTTTAATTTTGATTATCTGTTTATTTCTCTATTTCTAGTTCTTGTATTTTGATATATTTTGTAGTTGTGGTTTACGTTTGCATACACTGGGTCGTACATCCGGCTGTAAAGACCATGACTCCTTCAAAGCCTACAAATGCACAGATCCTACAATAGCACAGCAAAATAATGTTCCTGCAAAATCGTCTGTAATGTCTTTGTGTTTATCATAAGCATCGTCTGAAGAAAATCTGGCATTATCACAAGAACTTTCGATCGAAACATAAATGTCGTAACGTGCAACTTTTCCAACGTCGGCTGGAAGTGATTCTGGCTTTTATAGTAAAGGGTATAGACTACTTTATGGCTTATTGCATACAAACTACCAACTGATCAGCAGGACACACCTAATACAAAGATCAAAAGCAGAGGAGTGGTCTGCAGAGAGCACGTAAACACAGTTATTTAAACAGATAAATGCATTGATGCGACAAAACAAAGCTTAGACCAGCTGAGCGGGAAAAAAGTTTTCTTAAAAGAAAAAAAGGAGGAAACTTGTTAGCTCTTACTGCTCCTGCATTTTGACTCAGCGTCTGCTTTGTGTTTTGCAATGATAATAGATATTAGACTCTGATTCATGTCTGGTTCTATCGGTAATATCTGTGGTGTAGTCGAAGTATCAAATGACATTTTGTGACTGAAGATTGGCGCGATGTTCGTTGAAAAAAACACACCCTGAAACTGGCTTTGCATGGCAATACAATATGAAAAAAAAAAACTGAGACTGGATATATATGGCCATACAATCTTCATAGTTTTTTCGCGAGTGTAGGTAAAACAAAGAGATGTCATGCACCCTCCCTTTTTAGCTCGCACTGAGGCAAGAGAATTCGACATGACTGATCTCTCCACATTGGCACCGACTACCCATGCACACTAGTAATATGTTAGCTGGTGGCAAGCATCTCAATCTCCAGACATGAAAAAGGGTAGGAAGATGCAAAATAAAGTTAAATTTCAACGAACATCATCTGCAATGAGTGACGAGTGGTTGAGTGGAAGTGCACTCGCCAAAAAACAGCGAAAGGATCCAATTGACCGAGTCTGGGGCCTGCACAGCAAAAACGTTTTCCTCCCCTCATCCACTAGTTTGATGACTTGTGTGCTAGACCTAATGTTCTGTAGACTAGCCTTTCCAGTACTCCCTCCACTAGACCTAATATGATGTTCTATAGACCAGTCTTTCCAGTACTCCCTCCACTAGACCTAATATGATGTTCTATAGACTAGTCTTTCAGTACTCCTCCACTAGACCTAATATGATGTTCTATAGGCTAGCCTTTCCAGTACTCTCTCCACTAGACCTAATATGATGTTCTGAAGGATAGTCTTTCCGGTACTCTCTCCACTAGACTTGATATGATGTTCTGAAGGATAGTCTTTCCGGTACTCTCTCCACTAGACCTAATATGATGTTCTGTAGGCAAGCCTTTCCAGTACTCTCTCCACTAGACCTTTTTGTGGCATCAGTTATCGGATCAATGGAGCACCTAAGGCGTGATTTTCTTTCATTCTTTCTTTCCTTTTTCTCTCTTTTTTTATCCCCTAAGGCCGAAATCCACCTCTTCATTTTCGGAGCTTCACACTGTCCTCTTCTTCTGCCAACAAGAACAAAAAGCAAAACCAAACAAAAAAGTTTTTTTTTTTTTTTTCCACCACTAACTTTTTTCCTTTTTTTTTTTTTTTTTTTTCCCTCTCCAACCAGTCCCTTACACACCATGCGTAGTCTGTATGTTCTCTTACAAATGGACATAATCTTGCTGATTTCAGTGCTTTGGTGTTTGATACAAAATGTCTGGGTTTGTTAATGTTCTAATGTGTGGTGTACTGGCACTCTCACACTTATAATGTGTTCCATATACAAAGAGAAAAACATAAATGAAACAAAAGACTTAATACTTAATTACTTTCTTTTCTTTCAGATTTTCCCAGAGAGAGAGAGAGAGAGAGAGAGAGAGAGAGAGAGAGAGAGAGAGAGAGAGAGAGACAGACAGACAGACAGACAGACAGACAGACAGACAGAACGACAGACAGACGGACAGAGGCGGCATCATAGAGGTGTATGTAGAGTTTGTTACAAATCGTCCCGCCAGTTGGCTATTCCCCAAAGAGGCCAGCCTTAGAGTGAAACGAAAGGGTCCACAAGGAAGGCATGAGGGAAGCCAAGAAGCGTGACAATAGGCGTGAGAGGTCGGTTTTGTTGGTGGGTTTTTTCCCCTCACTTCCACCTCTCCCCCAATGTCGATCCCACCCTCCTTCTGTCTCTTCCCCAAATCTCCGGTCTCCCCCTCCCCAAGCCCACATCTCTCCCCCACACCCCCCTCCCTTCCCTTTTTTGACGAGTTTTATTATTTGGGATAAAAAAAAAAAAGCATGGATTATACAAGGACTCGCGTTTGGTATGATCACTTTTTTACAATTAATTCTTTAAGCAAAATAGCATACCAATGGTATTAAATATTGTATGTGTATATGCACCCACGCACGTGTTCGGCACTTAAGGTTTGTGACTGAGCAACGGCACTTAAGGTTTGTAACTGAGCAACTGAGAAAGGTATGATCATTTTGTTACAATTATTTCTTTAAGCAAAAATAAGCGGCTATCATAACAAACAAATAGCACACCAATGGTATCAAATATTGTATGTGTATATGCGCCAACGCATGTGTTCGGCACTTAAAGTTTGCGACTGAGCAACTGAGAGAGAGAAAGAGACAGACAGACAGACAGACAGCAGACAGACAGGCAGGAAGAGAACATGATGCGACTTTGGGCAAGTCGTGGGGATCACGAGGTGCAATATTTCATTTGGCATTCAAATGTTAAGTTTTTTTTTCCCAGTGTCGCGTAAAACACGCTCAAGCCTATAATTCCATTTCTCGTAGTTTACCGAAACTACGTGACATGTGAGAAGCGCATGCCCAGATCCGCCATATCGTGTATGCTTCTGGCTGCCATGCTGACGTTTGTTGTTTTTTTTTTCCCACGATTCCGCTCAAAAAGTTTTAGAAAATCGTAATCATCTGGGGGGCACAGGTTGATCAGTCCAGCTCAAACATAGTACTTTTTATCATTCATCATTGGTATATACATTCACACTCGTTTTTTTTACATTTACAGTGCCAAACCGCATACTAAGGAATGAGATAAATCCAGGTGCTGGCGTTGAGTGAAGAAAAAATGGAGGAAGATGCATTGCTCCGTGATGATGAACTCGAAATGAGTGAAAATGAAAAAGAAGCATCCTCTCGACACGAGAGTTCATCAGGCCACAAAAAGTATCGACACGAGATTGTATCCATCCCTATAGCGGAATGGGAGGAAAGGTAGTAAACAGTTTGATTGACAAATCATCTGGTGACAACAAAGAGATATTAGAACATGTCACTGATGCAAATGGCACTGATTTTAAAAACCTCACATGAGCTGTCCGTGGACTGAAAAGCAAAAATTTTGAATGCACCAGGGAATGAACAGAAAAATACAAAAAAAAAAAAAAAAATAGCTTCAAGTGACATTGGAATCACCGATCAGTTGTTTGGCAATGATCAGAAGGCATCACTGGCAGCCATTGATTCTGCTACCAGAATTGGTACGGATTTGAGTCACACACAGAAAGAAAGATTCTACCCCCCCATACGCGCTCAAAAAACTGGGAGTGGAAAGAGAGAGGACATGGTGTGAGCGAGAGGCATGAGAAGCCAATCCTACAGCAGACCGACACGGGGAGTGTATCCACGTCATCCAAAACACTCCCAGGCTTGAACATCATGCAGTCAAAACCAGAAAAGCAAAAAAAAAAAAAAAAAAAAAAAAAAAAAAAAAAAAAAAAAAAAAAAAAAAAAAAAGGACAGGACTGTGAAAGACCGTTTCAGGCAGGCAGATTAAAAGGAATATTTCTCAATGGAAAGAGATGACCGGCGATTTTTTCATTTTATCCTTGATACAAGGGTACAAAATAAAAAGTCATCTAAGGAATGAGGCAGACAAAGACATTGAAAAAATGTTATCCATGGGAGTCATAGAAACATCTTTTCATGAATCAGGTGAATTTGTGTTCCAAAAGCAGACGGTACATTCAGGTTGATTTGAATTTGAAAAGATTTAATGATTGTGTCTCCTATGAACATTTTAAGATGGAGAATCTACAATCCGCTGCTAGCACGATACATAGAGATTGCTATATGGCATCAGCTGATCTTTGACATACATATTACTCGGTACCAGTTGCATCAGCTTTCAAAAAATACCTCAAATTTGAATGGAGGGGAAAGCTCTATTCCTACACCTGCCTACCAAATGGACTTTCATGTTGTCCAAGGTTTTTCATAAAATTGTTAAAACCTGTTTTTGCCATCTTAAATCCCAAGGCTTTCTATCAACATCATTTATTGATGATGGCTATTTACAGGGAGCTGGTAAAGAAGAATGCCAGGAAAACATTGAACACACATTAAATGTGTTCACATCCTTAGGATTTACTGTTCATTTTGATAAGTCTGTTCTAGTAGCACAAAAATTAAAAATCTTGGGGTTTTATTTGGATTCGAAGGACATGAAGGTCACTTTGCCAGTAGAAAAAGAGAAAAGATAAAATTAGCTTGTCAGGGTTCAAGAAGAAAAGTCAAATTTGCAATTAGGGAACCAGCCGAAGTCATAGGTCAGCTCGTGGCAGCTTTTCCTGCAGTACAATGGGGGCCATTGTTTTACAGATGACTGGAGTATGAAAAAAGTGTGGCACTCAAGCAAAACAATGGATGTTTTGAGGCTGTCATGTCACTTTCAGAAGAAGGCCAAAAGGAATTGGGTTGGTGGATTGACAATGTGCAAGCAACAACCTTTGAACTAAATAGGAAAGAGCCCTCTGTGGAACTGAAAACAGATGCATAAACATCAGGGGGTTGGGGAGCAGTGTGTTGTTCACATAGAACAGGTGGAAGATGGACTGAGACAGAACAGCATTTTCACATAAATGTGTTAGAATTTCTGGCTGTAGAATATGCCTTAAAGACTTTTAAGGACAAAGTCTGTGACCAATATGTAAAAGTATTAATTGACAATTCATGTGCAGTCAGTTATTTGAAGACCATGGGGGGCTCCCGGTCTCTAGAATGTAATATAGTGGCCAAGAGAATCTGGATCTGGTGTAAGGACAGAGACACTTGGCTGACAATAGCACACATTCCTGGAAAATGTAATGTAGAGGCAGATGCTTTGTCACGAAAATTTAATGACAACACAGAATGGCAGCTGAATGATGTCATATTCCATCAAGTATCAAGGCTCTGGGGCACACTTGACATTGATTTGTTTGCATCTCGTTTGAATGACCAAATCAAACCATTTGTATCCAGACATCCAGATCCAGGGGCTCTAGCAATTGATGCTTTCACATTCTGTTGGAACAAATGGAAAATGTATGCTTTTCCCCCTTTCAATGTTGTCCAAAGAGTTTTAAAGAAAATGGAAAAGGAACAAGTGGACGGCGTTCACATCATACTGCACTGGCTGACTCCATGCTGGTATCCACAGATGCTGCACCTTCTGGCAGACAACCCGGTACTCCTGCCAATAGGGAAGGTGTTGCAATTAGTTCGCTGCAATACTCCACATGCTCTTCACAAGAGTCTCCAGCTTTTGGCAGTGAAATTATCTGGCAGTCCCTCCAGGCACAAGGCTTTCATGAAGAGGCTTGTGCAATCCTGTGCGACTCCTGGAGGAAGTCAACACGACAGTAGTATGAATCGTACCTCTGCAGGTGGAAAATTGTCTGTGCTTCACAACAGGAAGATCCATTTTCAACCTCTGTCCATGTGTGTTTAAATTTCTAACAGAGTTGTATAGATCAGGTTTAGGGAATAGTGCCATGAATACTGCTGAAAAAGGAATTGGATCAGTTGTACAAACTACAGGAGGTAGGTCTATGAAAGGTATATTTGAAAGAACACCGTGTGTGCGCGCGTGCGCGCGTGTGTTTCTGTTCAATTTTATTTTAATTTTATAATTTGTTTTTTTATCTACAGTTTTTAAATCTTTAATATCCGTTTATTATATTATTTCTGTATAGACTTCTAGTTATGTCGAAGATGTCATCTGGTTTTTAATACTCTTAACTGCACTTGTTCAAATAGTATATGTAATGGTGTATATGCGTTTGTTTCCTTTTGTACACAAACACACATTTTCCCGATTAAGATCTTGTGGTTTATTATGTTTTGATTATTGATATCGTTTCCACAGGTAGTTATCTTGACTCCAAACAGAATGTCAAAAAAATTAAATTTATGCAGATACCTGTCTGACCATGAACATGACTTTCCATTTTCTTCCAAAATGCTTTCACACAGGGGGACATTTATAAAAAAAAAATGTTTTATGTACTTCAGTTCTGCAAACGGAACATTTACTATCCTCTACCAATTTCATTTTATGTAACAAAATATTTGTTGGGTATATATTACGAACAATTTTCCACTAAAGCTCTCTTAATCTCATTTCTTTCGTAGCAGCATGTTCCATTAGCCATGAGTCCTTGTCTCTTTCGAAGTTCAGATTTCTAAGCCCAAAACCCATGAGCAAACGTCTTTAAGTCTTCAGTTGTATTTCCTTTATCAGTCAATATTTTCCTGATATGTTTTGGCTTTAAACAGTAAGCCCCGTAATCAAAGTAATTCTGTATCCCTTCTTGGCAAGGATTTTCACGTATCTAGTTTTTTTCCAGGATGCAAGTATTGAGTTTATTAAAGCATTATATTAAAAAAGAATATTTCCTCTGTTTTGTACTACTTTTTACAAAAATTCTCAGGAACTCAGGATTCTATTTTCATTTTCTTTGATAATATATTCCTTACTCTTTCAATTCCTACTCTTTTCCAGGAAGGAAAGAACAGAGTGCGACATTTATACTTTAAGCGAATTGTTCCACAGTAGCTGTTTGTGAAAGTTTTGTCGTGATACATTAGTTTGTTTGGTTAGTGTTTTGTTATCTTAATGTGAGTAGAACTTCTTGCCAAAATGGGTTATTGATCTGACAATGGGGGGATAGCATTCTCGAAGTAACAGTTTTATCAAAGGCACCCATATTACTCGTTAGTTTATCCAAATGCCATTTGGGGATATATCTCCAGTTACCGTTTGTGGCTGTAAATAATCCTTCTATCCACTTTAGATAGAAACTATCTTGCATCTTAAAAAGGTTTACCATCTTGACTCCTCCTTGACTAAAAATCTGCTTCCATCATGTTTCTTTTTTTTTATCTTTTCAAACGTTGTTTTGTTTGAATTCTTCCTCTGTCATACGAAGTTATATAGGGTTCTGTTAACTGTGGTCAAAACGTGCTTAGGCAGACCTACTGACTGCATTACAAACACAAACTAACTCAACAAAATATGTTTTATTATAACTATTTTCCCATACATGCCTAAATCTGTCTTACTCCATGTTTTAATCAATTTATTCATTGTTTCAATTCGTATCAACCAATTTTCTTCTATGTTTATTGCTGTTTGATTATTTTTGAAGTAAATCCTGAGTATTTTAATTTGTTCAATTAACATAAATTGCATATTGTCTTCATGCCTCTGCATCCTTAGTCCCATTGCTTTTGTTTTCTGCACATTTAATTTGAGACCAGAAAAAACAAACAGAGAAATCATTTATTATGTCATGTGCTTTTATTATGTCATTTCTGTTATTTAGAAACAATGTTGTGTCGTCTGTTGGCTATTTCATTTTAAGCTTTACCAATTCATTACTGAAAGTGGGAAGATCAATTCCTGACATATTACAGTTCCGAATCTCTATTGCGAGTAATTCAACAGCTAAAATGAAAGCCAGAGGTGAAAAAGGACTGCCCTGCCTAATGCCACACGTTACAGGAAAAGATTCTGATATCCAGCTATTATGATTTATGCTGCTGACGGTGTTCGTTGTAATCACACTTACCCATCTTTTGAACTGGTTCCCAAACCCAAATATGTCGAAAGTTTGCAATATAAATTATTTAGAACAGAGTCAAAGGCTCTTTGATAATCTAGTGCTAATAGATATCCGCAGTTTTTGGTTACATTTAGATAGTTGATAACATCATCTATAGTTCGTATTACTGTCCAAATATTCCGACCCTTCAGATAACCTACGTGATCATGGCTAATTAATTTTTTTTTTTTTTTTTTGTCCCAACCCCTGCACCACCTCAGAGGCAGTGCACCCACGCCGCTCATTCCGACACCCTGTCCACAGCCACAGCCTGGTCGGCCCCGCCGTAGTCCCGGGCACCGGCAATCCACAGGGGGTAGTCAATGTCAAGTTGTCAAGAGGCAGCCCACGGAGGAGACTCTGCACTGCCGCCGAGTCACTTCGGTGGTGTTCAGTGGCGCCTGTTCTGATCTAACATACGCAGGACACCACCTACTAAGCCCCCTACTAAAGACAATAATTGCTTAGTTGCGGAGCCGGCGTGAGTGAGCTCTCCCTCCGGTGGGCGCCACCACGTCCGTCCAACGACAGCACCCATTGACTCGCCGATACCGGTGACCCAGACGGAACCAAATCAAGGCCACAGACGTGGAGAGGACATCTAAACTGAGGTCACCATGAGAGCAGGGCATGAAGGGCCACAGAACTTGAGACATTTTTTTATGCTGATCGATGAGAATGAGGATGATTAAGATGATGCTACGGATTTCCATTTCGGTCTGAGACTACTTGACAGGGCTGTACTCTACGCTTCCTTTCATAATATATCCCGGCGTCAACCAGGCCCGAGAGATACAGGCACCTGCAGTGTTGGTCAGGAAATTTGAGCAACGCTCTCAGAAACGCATTCATTAAGTGGATGAAGCTCGACTATGTGGTCCCAGTCTAACCAACTGAGTCCGCAGCAAACTCAACTCTGGGTAGGAGCCGGTCGGGGTTGAAAAACCCACATGACTCTGATAGGATTCGAACCCACGACCTCCCAGCCGGGAGTCCGCAACGCTAACCACTTCGCCACGGCGGCTGGTATGGCTAATTAATTTATCAATAACTTTATTCATTCTCAACGCCAATGCCTTTGCTAGAATTTTATAATCTGAATTAGTTAGTGTAATTGGTCTCCACTTATTTACTTTGTCTCTTGGAAGGTCACTGCTCTCGTGAAGTAGTATCATAATGTCATGTTTCTGACTGTATGACATTCACCCCTCTGAAAGATTCGTTAAATGATTCAGTTACAATATCGCTTATAGTTATCCTGAAAAACTTCATGAATTCAGTTGTAAGACCATCACTACCTGGCGCTGATCCGTTTTGCATTATGCTTTAAAGCTAGACTTGTCTCTTGTGCACTCATTAGACCTTCACATGTGAAAGACTCATCTTCTAATTTTGTAAATGGTTCATTTTGAATGAATTCTTTCAATTTTTCTTTCACATTTCCCCTCTTCCTCTGGCGATTTGGAATATAACGCTGAGTAGAAATTGTTAAGTTCTTTCAATACTTCCGACTGATTTGTAATTATTTCACCATTATCCTTTTGCACTTGTGTCACTGCATTTTGGTCACCACAAACTTTTTCCAAGCCTAAGAAACATTTTGCATGTTTTTTCTCCTTCTTCTACCCACTTTGTTCTTGCCCTTGTTTGGGCTCCCCTAGCTTTTTCAGGTGATAATATTTTACGTATTTTCTTTATTTCCATAACTTCTTGTTGATTGTGTTCATTATCAGGATATTTGCACATAGTTGATCCATCTTCTGGAGTTTACTTTTCAAAACTAAAAGTTGATTCCGTTTGTTTTGTGCTCTAAATTTGCCATACTCTAATAAAAAAAAAAGATTTATATTTGATTTAGAACTGTCCCATTGATCCCCTGTTTTCTCAAACATTTCTTTACTTTCACCAATCCATTTTTTTCAATACAACATTCATTCTGCCAACGAAAACGGCATCATCCAGATAACTATTATTAAAACGCCAGTAGCCAGGCCCTCTGACGAATTCATTATCATTTACTTCAGTTATTATTGCTCTATGATCCGTATTGGCTCCAGACATGATGTCACATGAAACACACTTGTCAACCAGTTCTTGGCCGGCAAAGCAAAAATCAAGCCTCCGTGTAATAAACGGATTTTGCCTGCACCAAGTATACTCCTTTTCCTCCTCATGAAACACTCTCCAAAGATCTGTCAAGCCAGTGTTCGTAACCATTTTGTTTGATTTTGTAACTTCTTTTTTACAGTGTGACTCACGGATGCTATGTCCAAACTATTACACATAACAGTGTTGAAGTCTCCCATGTACAGTGAGTTTTTCGATTTGCATTTTGATGTCTTGTAAATTTTTGAAAAGTCTCATTTTTTCCTGTGTTTCATTAGGGGCATACACGCTAACCAGTGTGACTTTCCTATTCTCCGTCTTAACTGAGATAGCAACTATTCTATCATTGCAGTTTTGAAGTTCAACGTTTCCTTGGAAATGATTAGATATTAATATGACTTGCCCTTTACTATGAGCTGTCCCACTATGATAGAATAATTTCCCTCCCCATTGTTTCTCCCAGTAGTTTGCTTCGCTTTCAGTTATATGTTTCCTGAAGACATACTATGACAATCTTCAGTTGTTTGAACATTGAATCTGTTTTCAATCTGTTTTTCAGTCCTCATGTGTTTAAAGCAAGAACGCGCAATCCATTCATTTTTGTAGAAAGGAAATAGTAATCTGTTCATTAAAAAACAAACAAACAAACAAATGCGGAACACACACACACACACACACACACACACACACACACACACACACACGAATATAGCCATAATCATTGTCCTTTAAAGGTCTGCCTGGTCCACAACCGATGTAAACCAATGGAAAGAATAACCGCAAAGAATTCAGCAACCATTACATCACTGTATATGTTATCGCCGTCAGATTCGGAATAGTTCCCAGTCTGCTGTCTACGTTGTTTGTCAACGTTCTGCGGTGGTGTAGGGTCCGCGGGAAGAGGACGTTTTGTCGAGGCTGAGCGTGAGGACCCTGCCCGGAATTTCAGCACTGTCTGAGATCTATCCCCTTTCTTTGAAAGAGCTCCCTGCCTTTTTACAGTTCTGCCCCTGCTGGATCTCCTCGACAGGGTTGTAGCGCTTGGAGAAGTCGAGCTAGTAGATGATTTTTTGGTTCGGGTACAGCTTGAAGTCTTACCGGCTGAGTCGGGGGAGGGGCCT